>JAGTTD010000016.1:15938019-15940519 GCA_018398585.1 Simmondsia chinensis | reverse complement strand
ATGCACTCTTAACTGAGTGCGCACCTTGTCCACAAAATGCCAATCATTGGCAGCCCATTTGACACGGCACAGGCGCAAGGCGCACACCTGTGCCCCGGTCCGGAGTGTCACGGGTCTTACAGTAGGCCCCTATCCTACCATCGAAAGTTGATAGGGCAGAAATTTGAATGATGCGTCGCCGGTGCTAAGGCCGTGCGATCCGTCGAGTTATCATGAATCATCAGAGCAACGGGCGAGGCCCGCGTCGACCTTTTATCTAATAAATGCATCCCTTCCAGAAGTCGGGGCTTGTTGCACGTATTAGCTCTAGAATTACTACGGTTATCCGAGTAACAAATACCATCAAACAAACTACAACTGATTTAATGAGCCATTCGCAGTTTCACAGTCTGAATTAGTTCATACTTACACATGCATGGCTTAATCTTTGAGACAAGCATATGACTACTGGCAGGATCAACCAGGTAGCACTCCTATCCCGACGTCCGTGCGCATGAGCCCTGCCCGCTGGGCGGGAGCTCAACGCACACGAGACCGTCGTTCTTACCGAGCGAAGGACGCTTTGCTGGGGCAGATGAGGTCCACGACCCCCTGCCCCCCGAGTGTTCCGCATCCCAGAGAACAGCTCCACCCACGGCCCGCGGCAGCAGCGCCCCATGGCGCCGTGCGCGTGGACTACAGGCTTCGCTAGCAATGGTCCGCCCCGCACCCCCGGGAAGGGTGCCGGGAGGAGGTGAGGTACTTTCAGGGACTCGAGTGCCGTCAAGGGCATGAAACACAGGAAACCGTACGCGGCCCAAGGCATTGCGCCCTCGGAGCACACCTGGAGGGGGACACGAGCCGACGGTTCGAGGCACAAGCCGCAAGCCCGCCTGCCAACAGTGACCCCTTCGCAACTCACACGCGCCCACATTCTCAGCTGAGCACTACGAGGCAAGCGTCGCAACCCCAAAAGACATGGGACCGCGACGCCGTCCCGCAGCGTCAAATGAGCCCCGCTGCGCGTGCAGAAACACAAAAACCCCACCGCACCACCAAGAGGCCCGCTCCACCGCGGTGCGCCAAGACGCCTAAGAAGCAGTACCAACAAGGCTGCTGAGTCGTCGCCACAGGCTTTCGCCCGCAGCTCGTCATGCCAGGCTTTCCCGCTCCCATACCGAATCCCACTAGGCACCCCGGCACCCCGAAGACGACAAGCACTCCCGGAAGTGATCCGCCCTGCCGCTCCACGAAGATGCCCGGTCCGCCACACCGCGTCTAGTTGTCCCCCAGAAGCTTACTGACGGGGCTCAGTCGAAGCCGAAGGCTAGGCCCGCAGCTCACCTCGCCACGCGTTCCCGCTCCAATCTCGAATCCCGCTGGGACATCCCAACACGCCGGGGAGGACAGGGCCGCCTCATAACTTAGCAGGCCTTTGGGCCGCCCGCACGAAGCTCACTTTCAGGGCCATGGGGCACGTAACAGGCTTGCGCCAGCAGCCGCACCCCTATGCCATGGGCGTTCCGCTCCGTGCACGCAGCCCGCCGGGTGGCCTGCCGCACCACAAAGGGACCCGGTCAGCAACGCTGTGTCGAGCCATCCACGAGGCCGCGCTCTCGAAGCTTAATAACGAGTGTGGAGTCCTCACCGCGGGCAGAGCCCACGACTGTCCTACCTCGCGTTGCCACTCCAATCACGAAGCCCGCTAGGTCGCCCCGACACCCCCACGCGGACGAGGTCGCTTTGTAATTCGGCAGCGCAGCGAGGCCGCGCACACCCAGCGCACCGACGAGGCCCGCCTGCCCCCGCGCTCGCGCACCGTGTACGAAGCCCGCACCACCCTGCCCACCACGAAAACGGCACGGCCCGACCCGGTTTTCCCTCCGCCCGTCATCACACGACGCTTTCGTAGAGCACTAGCGCAACCGGAGCAAGCCACTAGCATGAGCTGGGTGCTGCGGCCCCAGGCTGCCCCCTGGCACTACGAGACCGACGCCCTCGGGGCATTCCGACACCGATCGTGACATCCGAACCGGGCCACAACGTTTTCGTGGGGGTCTAGGAGAGGGCCTTGCTGCGTGCTACCGAGCCTTGACACGTCCAAGACAGGCCCGGGCACGAGGCCACGGCAGCCAAGGGCGCGGACAAGCTTCCCAAGCAAACAGGCAAGCACCTCCCCTATATATACAAAACTGGACTCCATCCCCCTGGCAGGAGGAAACATGCAAGGGGTCCCTGCAATCATACGGGATTTTTTGAAATTCCGAGAGGATTTATGGCAAGTTCTTGTTACCGTTACGAAGAGAAAAATACGATCTACGTTGAGAAAATTTTCCAGATTTTTTGGAGCACCCGAGCTATTTTTTATGAATTTTCGAAGAAATAAATTAGCAGAAATTCAGAAAAATAGAGAAAAATGAGGAAAAAATAGGGAAAAATATTAGAAAACTAGGAAAAGTGTTGGGAAGCAAGGGAAAAATATATTTGACCGGAATCGAGCGCTTCCCCCCCCGGATCGGGC
>JAGTTD010000016.1:15920519-15928019 GCA_018398585.1 Simmondsia chinensis | reverse complement strand
GAAGGGAATTAAGGTACTCCGCAACTTTGTCCTCAAATTGCCACAAAGTTACGTCTCGTTCCCACGTAGCCTCCGTAATAGGAGTGCCTTTCCATTGAACCAGGAAGTCTCGTCTCCTGTTCTTTTTACTCTGACCATACACCCGATGGTCTAGGACTTTTTCCACCTCTTGTGAAAATTGCTTCCGAATGGTAGGTGGCGCCCTTTTTTGCTTTAAGTGTGCACCCATTAGGTCCTCAACGTGAGGTTTAAGAAAACTAACATGAAAAGTGGGGTGCACCTTTAGCCTTTGGGGTAACTCCAATCGGTAAGCAACGGGTCCAACCTTTTTAACAATTTCGAAGGGTCCATCGTATTTAGGCACTAAGCTACGATGCACTGTTTTACTGTTTATTTTCTTCCATATTTGAGGCGTGAGTTTAAGCATAACTTTGTCCCCTACTTTAAATTCTAAGGGTCTCCTCTTTTTGTCGGCATACTTTTTCATACGCCTAGCTGCCTTGTCAAGGCTGTCCTTCGCCATGTCAAGGAGCTCTTGTTTATCTAACGCAAAGCGTTGTGCAGCCGGGCATTTTCCCCCACTTTGTTTCACAATCTCGTGCGGAGTGAGGGGCTGCCAACCCATGGCCAACTCAAATGGACTGAAGCCCGTGGCACTGCTCTTGTGCAAGTTATAACAAAGCTGAGCAGAGTCCATGAGTTCCACCCAATTCTTTTGGGAGGCCGTCACATAGTGCCTCAAGTATTCTTCCAACAAGGCATTCACTCGTTCCGTTTGCCCATCCGTTTGAGGATGGTTGGCCGTGGAAAATTTTAGTTGAGACCCCATTAAGTTAAACAACGTTGTCCAGAACCGACCCGTGAACCTAGAATCTCGGTCACTTACAATATCTTCGGGTAGGCCGAAATACTTGACCACGTTTTTGAAAGAGTTGGGCGGCTTGATCCGCTGGACAAGCGTTTGGGGCTGCCATGAAAATGGCATATTTTGAAAATCTATCTACTACAACCATTACCGATTTTTGTCCATCCACACAAGGAAAACCAGAGATAAAATCCATCGACAAAGACTTCCATGGCTTGTCGGGTGTTGGTAGTGGTTGTAGAAGACCCGCTTCTTTTCTCCGCTCAAGTTTGTCTTGTTGACAAACGAGGCATGACTTGACATAGGCCTCAACCTCCTGTCCCATCTTCGGCCAGTAATAGCTGCGCTCCAGCAATGCCTGGGTTCTTTCGCGCCCTGGGTGTCCGGCCCACCTTGCATCGTGACATTCCCGCAACAGTTCTACTCGGATTTTACCTGCAGGGACATATAAACGAGCACCCTGTGCAAAGATTAAATCATCATCGATCCAGTACCTGCGTGCTTCGCCACTGATTACCTGCTGTTTTAACCGTTGGTACATAGGGTCGGTCCGGGCAGCCTCCTTGACACGTCCGGTGAAGTCCGTCTCAACCCGTGACAAGGCTGCGACAAGCTCTAGGGTCTTACGACTTAGAGCGTCCGGGACTACGTTATGCTTTCCCTGTTTGTGTTCCCATACAAAATCATACTCCTCTACAAATTCTTGCCAACGGGCTTGTTTGGATGACAACTTCTTTTGGGACTTGAAATATGTGTTCGCAATATTGTCAGTACGAACCACGAACTTCACTCCCAAAAGATAGTGTCTCCATACTCGTAAACAATGTATTACAGCAAGCATCTCTTTCTCATGTGTAGAATACCGTTCTTCATGCTCTTTTAACTTCCTACTTTCGAAGGCTACCGGATGTTTGTCTTGAACAAGCACCCCACCAATGGCACGTCCAGAGGCGTCCGTATGAAGCTCAAAAGGCCTGTCGAAGCATGGCAACTTCAAGACCGGCTCCGTTGACACTGCGCTCTTGAGGGCTCTAAAGGCTTCTTGGCACGGTTCGGACCACGACCACACTCTATCTTTTCTCAACAAATCTGTTAGAGGCGAGACCTTCTTAGAATAGCCAAGTATGAATTTTCTGTAATAGTTGGCTAACCCTAAGAATGATCTCAACTCTGATACATTTTTGGGTGAGGGCCAATCCAAGATGGCCTTGACCTTGGCCTCATCCATTTTTACATGTCCTTGACTAATTTTGTGCCCGAGGAACATGATCTCGATTTGGGCAAATTCACATTTCTCTTTCTTTACATAGAGTTCATGTTCCTTTAGCTTTTCAAACACTTTTCTTAAGTGTGTTACATGCTCCTCTAGGGATTCTGAGTATACAACAATATCATCCAAATAAACCACAACAAAACGGTCGAGGTAATCGTAAAGAACATCATTCATTAAGTTACAGAAGGTAGCCGGGGCATTAGTGAGCCCAAACGGCATTACAAGAAATTCGAAAGAGCCATAACGAGTTACACAAGTGGTCTTGGGCTCGTCCCCTTGTGCGATCCGAACCTGCCAATAACCCGAGCGCAGGTCCAACTTGGTGAAGTATTTTGCCTTCGACAACCTGTCAAAAAGATCATCGACACGAGGAATAGGATAGTTGTTCTTCACCGTTACCTTGTTTAGGGCCCGATAGTCCACGCACATTCGTAGGGACCCATCTTGTTTCTTTTGGAACAACACCGGTGCTCCATATGGTGCTTTTGACGGTTGAACAAAACCTGCATCCAGCAATTCTTCAAGCTGCCTACGCAGCTCGGTAAGCTCTGCCGGCCCCATTCGGTATGGGACTCGCGCAGGGGGTCGGGAGCCCGGCAGCAACTCAATTTTGTGGTCAATGGCCCTCCTAGGCGGTAAGTGCTTAGGCAATTCAGAGGGCATCACATCCTTAAATTTGTCTAGTACCCCCACAATTACATCAGGTACTTCTACCTTCTTCCCCGGTTTAACCTCAACTAGGGTCGCTACAAACGTAGGGAGTCCTTTCCTAAACCCTTTTTTGAGTTGCATTGCGGATAATGTTTGTAACGGGCCCGGGGGTTTCATAGTAGTGGACCACGCCTTGACAAAGCAAGGTTTCGTCGGGTCGCTTATCATCATCCCCCCTAGGTGAGGGGTGACCGAGGCCCTTGCTGTCCGAAAGAATTCATTGCCTAGAATCAGTTCAAAATCGTCTATGTCTACTACAGTGAAGTCCGTCTTTCCTTCCCAGTCCCCCACTTTTAGAGTCACATTTGGGGCCCTACCTTTAGTTGCTATAGCGTTAGAGTTTACAGCTTTCAATCCCGTGTCGGAAGGGACTAAATTCAGTTTCAAAGTTTGGGCGGCCTTCGAGTTTAGGAAATTATGTGAAGCGCCGGTGTCGGCCATAGCAACTACAGGTCTCCCGTTCAACGTTACACGAAAATACATAAGTCCTTCTAAAGAAGGTGTGTCATGACTCATGGCATTAAGTAGTCTCAAAGAGGTGGCCCTAAATTCATCGTTTTGTACTCGTTGCTCTTCCTCTTGTGCTTCCTCACTTAATGCATTCAGGTGTTGTTTCTTGGGGCAATCCCTTGCATAATGCGGTCCGTCGCATATGAAGCAAGTCACTCCCATTTTATTCTTCTTAGGAACCGGTGCGTTTTTCTTAAACGTGGGCTTGGGCGGCCCTGATTGAGGTTGTTTGTTATACCGGTTCCAATTTGGTTTGTATTCTCTCTTCCTCTTTCTAAATGCAACAGGTCATTTTTCTTTATCCCCATTTCCGTTAGGTTTAAGGTCTATTAAACCGTCAGCCACAATGATTGCGGAGGTAAGGTCATGAACTCGTTGCCTCCGAATCTCAATTTGGGCCCACGATTTGAGACCCGATACAAAGTTAAACAGTTTATCCTCCTCAGTCATGTCATTTATATCAAGCAATAAAGACGAAAAAGACTTAACATACTCACGGACGGATCCAGTTTGTTTTAGGTTCTTTAGCGCCTCTCTTGCCATCCATGAGGTGTTCAATGGCAAGAATTGACTACGCAGCTCCTTCTTCAAAACGTCCCACATGTTGATGACAGGACGACCAGCAGTCCGGTCGTCGGACACACGAGCTCTCCACCACAGCTTTGCGTCCCCATTAAGGTGCATTGACGCAATCACAACCTTGTCTTCCTCCCTCACTTTAGTGGCATTGAAGTATTGTTCCATATCCCACAGAAAATTCTCAAGGACCCGAGCACTACGTTCTCCTTCATAATATCTCGGTGTGGGGACTTTAATCCCTCTTTTCTCTAGGCTTTGAGGTCCGGTGTTAATGGCTCTCTTTAACACAGAAATTTCATTTTGAAGGGACTCCATGGTTGGATTAAGGGTCTCGTTTGAGGTTCTTACATTTGAATTCCCACCCGTGGTTGAATTTTCCCTACGGTATACATTGGGCGGAGCCGGAGGTGTTGGGGACGGGGTCCTATGGGCTTCAAGCAAATTATTCATAACTTCTTTCAAAGATTGAATGTCATTAGAAAGCATTTTGATATTACCGAAAATGGTTCCAGGGGGAGGGTTATCACCGTCTTCACCTTCGGTTCCCACGATCTCCTCAAGTCTGGCTATGCGTTCGCTAGCCTTGAGTTTCTTCAATGGTTCATTTTGATCTCCAGCCATCGTTCACGTAACCAAGGCTCTGATACCACAATTGTCACAGTTATTTTATGAGCTAAGTACCCGGTGAGGTTTGCTCACCCGAACACGAACAACAACAAAGAGATGAACACAAAGGAAATTCAAAGGGAAATGTAAGACACAATTTTTCACACAAAGGGGAGAGGCTTTTCTTATTAATATTTCAGAGATTACAAGATCCCCTCAAATGAATGCCCATTACATCTATTTATAGCCGTGATCATCCCACGAACAAAGGGGATAACCGTTCCCGCCATTTTCCCTCTTTCTTCAAAGCCGTGCTCCACTCTTCCCACGCATGCCTTGGCGGTTACAAGGTCAGCTGGTCAAAGCACATGTTATATTAATTTAGGCGCCTGATTTTCAACTAGTGGTTACATCCACCTCAGCCCACTCTTCCATTTTCCCGCCTTTATCTCGTTTGAACTAGTCAATGCTTATTCCCGCTTCTTTTCCTTTGGTAACCGTCACTAATATGTGTCACGTGTTTATTATTACCATTTTGTAAGGTCGGGCTTCATTGGGCCTTATTGGGCCTACTTGGGCTTGGGCCGGGCCAGTGCCCTGCACTGGGCCCGTGCCTATCGCTGTCCATCTGTGTCCTTGGGCTGGCCCAGTGCCGTGCCCTGGACCTTGTCATGACACTGTCTAGGTCGCGCCCCGCCTATGTCATGACACTGTCTCGGGTCGCGCCAGACCCTTGTCATGACACTGTCTCGGGCCGTGCCTGACCCTTGTCATGACACTGTCTCGGGTCGCGCCCCGCCTGTGTCATGACACTGTCTCGGGCCGCGCCAGACCCTTGTCATGACACTGTCTTGGGTCGTGCCAGACCCTTGTCATGACACTGTCTTGGGTCGTGCCAGACCCTTGTCATGACACTGTCTTGGGTCGTGCCAGACCCTTGTCATGACACTGTCTTGGGTCGTGCCAGACCCTTGTCATGACACTGTCTTGGGACCGCGTCCGTCTCGGTTCCCACTTTGTCCGTCACTTAGGCCTAGGTCCGTGGAGGCCTAATGCACTCTTAACTGAGTGCGCACCTTGTTCACACAATGCCAATCATTGGCAGCCCATTTGACACGGCACAGGCGCAAGGCGCACACCTGTGCCCCGGTCCGGAGTGTCACGGGTCTTACAGTAGGCCCCTATCCTACCATCGAAAGTTGATAGGGCAGAAATTTGAATGATGCGTCGCCGGCGCTAAGGCCGTGCGATCCGTCGAGTTATCATGAATCATCAGAGCAACGGGCGAGGCCCGCGTCGACCTTTTATCTAATAAATGCATCCCTTCCAGAAGTCGGGGCTTGTTGCACGTATTAGCTCTAGAATTACTACGGTTATCCGAGTAGCAAATACCATCAAACAAACTACAACTGATTTAATGAGCCATTCGCAGTTTCACAGTCTGAATTAGTTCATACTTACACATGCATGGCTTAATCTTTGAGACAAGCATATGACTACTGGCAGGATCAACCAGGTAGCACTCCTATCCCGACGTCCGTGCGCATGAGCCCTGCCCGCTGGGCGGGAGCTCAACGCACACGAGACCGTCGTTCGTACCGAGCGAAGGACGCTTTGCCGGGGCAGATGAGGTCCGCGACCCCCTGCCCCCCGAGTGTTCCGCATCCCAGAGAACAGCTCCACCCATGGCCCGCGGCAGCACCGCCCCATGGCGCCGTGCGCGTGGACTACAGGCTTCGCTAGCAATGGTCCGCCCCGCACCCCCGGGAAGGGTGCCGGGAGGAGGTGAGGTGCTTTCAGGGACTCGAGTGCCGTCAAGGGCATGAAACACAGGAAACCGTACGCGGCCCAAGGCATTGCGCCCTCGGAGCACACCTGGAGGGGGACACGAGCCGACGGTTCGAGGCACAAGCCGCAAGCCCGCCTGCCAACAGTGACCCCTTCGCAACTCACACGCGCCCACATTCTCAGCAGAGCACTACGAGGCAAGCGTCGCAACCCCAAAAGACATGGGACCGCGACGCCGTCCCGCAGCGTCAAATGAGCCCCGCTGCGCGTGCAGAAACACAGAAACCCCACCGCACCACCAAGAGGCCCGCTCCGCCCCGGTGCGCCAAGACGCCTAAGAAGCAGTACCAACGAGGCTGCTGAGTCGTCGCCACAGGCTTTCGCCCGCAGCTCGTCATGCCAGGCTTTCCCGCTCCCATACCGAATCCCACTAGGCACCCCGAAGACGACAAGCACTCCCGGAAGTGATCCGCCCTGCCGCTCCACGAAGATGCCCGGTCCGCCACACCGCGTCGAGTTGTCCCCCAGAAGCTTACTAACGAGGCTCAGTCGAAGCCGAAGGCTAGGCCCGCAGCTCGCCTCGCCACGCGTTCCCGCTCCAATCTCGAATCCCGCTGGGACATCCCAACACGCCGGGGAGGACAGGGCCGCCTCGTAACTTAGCAGGCCGTTGGGCCGCCCGCACGAAGCTCACTTTCAAGGCCATGGGGCACGTAATAGGCTCGCGCCAGCAGCCGCGCCCCTATGCCCTGGGCGTTCCGCTCCGTGCACGCAGCCCGCTGGGTGGCCTGCCGCACCGCAAAGGGACCCGGTCCGCAACGCTGTGTCGAGCCATCCACGTGGCCGCGCTCTCGAAGCCTAATAACGAGGGTGGAGTCCTCACCGCGGGCAGAGCCCACGACTGTCCTACCTCGCGTTGCCACTCCAATCACGAAGCCCGCTAGGTCGCCCCGACACCCCCACGCGGACGAGGTCGCTTTGTAATTCGGCAGCGCAGCGAGGCCGCGCACACCCAGCGCACCGACGAGGCCCGCCTGCCCCCGCGCTCGCGCACCGTGTACGAAGCCCGCACCACCCTGCCCACCACGAAAACGGCACGGCCCGACCCGGTTTTCCCTCCGCCCGTCATCACACGACGCTTTCGTAGAGCACTAGCGCAACCTGAGCA
>JAGTTD010000016.1:15908019-15910519 GCA_018398585.1 Simmondsia chinensis | reverse complement strand
CCTCAACGTGAGGTTTAAGAAAACTAACATGAAAAGTGGGGTGCACCTTTAGCCTTTGGGGTAACTCCAATCGGTAAGCAACGGGTCCAACCTTTTTAACAATTTCGAAGGGTCCATCGTATTTAGGCACTAAGCTACGATGCACTGTTTTACTGTTTATTTTCTTCCATATTTGAGGCGTGAGTTTAAGCATAACTTTGTCCCCTACTTTAAATTCTAAGGGTCTCCTCTTTTTGTCTGCATACTTTTTCATACGCCTAGCTGCCTTGTCAAGGCTGTCCTTCGCCATGTCAAGGAGCTCTTGTTTATCTAACGCAAAGCGTTGTGCAGCCGGGCATTTTCCCCCACTTTGTTTCACAATCTCGTGTGGAGTGAGGGGCTGCCAACCCATGGCCAACTCAAATGGGCTGAAGCCCGTGGCACTGCTCTTGTGCAAGTTATAACAAAGCTGAGCAGAGTCCATGAGTTCCACCCAATTCTTTTGGGAGGCCGTCACATAGTGCCTCAAGTATTCTTCCAACAAGGCATTTACTCGTTCCGTTTGCCCATCCGTTTGAGGATGGTTGGCCGTGGAAAATTTTAGTTGAGACCCCATTAAGTTAAACAACGTTGTCCAGAACCGACCCGTGAACCTAGAATCTCGGTCACTTACGATATCTTCGGGTAGACCGAAATACTTGACCACGTTTTTGAAAAAGAGTTGGGCGGCTTGATCCGCTGGACAAGCGTTTGGGGCTGCCATGAAAATGGCATATTTTGAAAATCTATCTACTACAACCATTACCGATTTTTGTCCATCAACACAAGGAAAACCAGAGATAAAATCCATCGACAAAGACTTCCATGGCTTGTCGGGTGTTGGTAGTGGTTGTAGAAGACCCGCTTCTTTTCTTCGCTCAAGTTTGTCTTGTTAGCAAACGAGGCATGACTTGACATAGGCCTCGACCTCCTGTCCCATCTTCGGCCAGTAATAGCTGCGCTCCAGCAATGCCTGGGTTCTTTCGCGCCCTGGATGTCCGGCCCACCTCGCATCGTGACATTCCCGCAGCAGTTCTACTCGGATTTTACCTGCAGGGACATATAAACGAGCGCCCTGCGCAAAGATTAAATCATCATCGATCCAGTACCTGCGTGCTTCGCCACTGATTACCTGCTGTTTTAACCGTTGGTACATAGGGTCGGTCCGGGCCGCTTCCTTGACACGTCCGGTGAAGTCCGTCTCAACCCGTGACAAGGCTGCGACAAGCTCTAGGGTCTTACGACTTAGAGCGTCCGGGACTACGTTATGCTTCCCCTGTTTGTGTTCCCATACAAAATCATACTCTTCTACAAATTCTTGCCAACGGGCTTGTTTGGATGACAACTTCTTTTGTGACTTGAAATATGTGTTCGCAATATTGTCAGTACGAACCACGAATTTCACTCCCAAAAGATAGTGTCTCCATACTCGTAAACAATGTATTACAGCAAGCATCTCTTTCTCATGTGTAGAATACCGTTCTTCATGCTCTTTTAACTTCCTACTTTCGAAGGCTACCGGATGTTTGTCTTGAACAAGCACCCCACCAATGGCACGTCCAGAGGCGTCCGTATGAAGCTCAAAAGGCCTGTCGAAGCATGGCAACTTCAAGACCGGCTCCGTTGACACTGCGCTCTTGAGGGCTCTAAAGGCTTCTTGGCACAGTTCGGACCACGACCACGCTCTATCTTTTCTCAACAAATCTGTTAGAGGCGAGACCTTCTTAGAATAGCCAAGTATGAATTTTCTATAATAGTTGGCTAATCCTAAGAATGATCTCAACTCTGATACATTTTTGGGTGAGGGCCAATCCAAGATGGCCTTGACCTTGGCCTCATCCATTTTTACATGTCCTTGACTAATTTTGTGCCCGAGGAACATGATCTCGATTTGGGCAAATTCACATTTCTCTTTCTTTACATAGAGTTCATGTTCCTTTAGCTTTTCAAACACTTTTCTTAAGTGTGTTACATGCTCCTCCAGGGATTCCGAGTATACAACAATGTCATCCAAATAAACCACAACAAAACGATCGAGGTAATCGTAAAGAACATCATTCATTAAGTTACAAAAGGTAGCCGGGGCATTAGTGAGCCCAAACGGCATTACAAGAAATTCAAAAGAGCCATAACGAGTTACACAAGTGGTCTTGGGCTCGTCCCCTTCCGCGATCCGAACCTGCCAATAACCCGAGCGCAGGTCCAACTTGGTGAAGTATTTTGCCTTTGACAACCTGTCAAAAAGATCATCGACACGAGGAATAGGATAATTGTTTCTCACCGTTACCTTGTTTAGGGCCCGATAGTCCACACACATTCGTAAGGACCCATCTTGTTTCTTTTGGAACAACACCGGTGCCCCATACGGTGCTTTAGACGGTTGAACAAAACCTGCATCCAGCAATTCCTCTAGCTGTCTACGCAGCTCGGTAAGTTCTGCCGGCCCCATTCGGCATGGGACTCGCGCAGGGGGTCGGGAGCC
>JAGTTD010000016.1:15900519-15903019 GCA_018398585.1 Simmondsia chinensis | reverse complement strand
TCTCTCGAAGCTTAATAACGAGGGTGGAGTCCTCACCGCGGGCAGAGCCCACGACTGTCCTACCTCGCGTTGCCACTCCAATCACGAAGCCCGCTAGGTCGCCCCGACACCCCCACGCGGACGAGGTCGCTTTGTAATTCGGCAGCGCAGCGAGGCCGCGCACACCCAGCGCACCGACGAGGCCCGCCTGCCCCCGCGCTCGCGCACCGTGTACGAAGCCCGCACCACCCTGCCCACCACGAAAACGTCACGGCCCGACCCGGTTTTCCCTCCGCCCGTCATCACACGACGCTTTCGTAGAGCACAAGCGCAACCGGAGCAAGCCACTAGCATGAGCTGGGTGCTGCGGCCCCAGGCTGCCCCCTGGCACTACAAGACCGACGCCCTCGGGGCATTCCGACACCGATCGCGACATCCGAACCGGGCCACAACGTTTTCGTGGGGGTCTAGGAGAGGGCCTTGCTGCGTGCTACCGAGCCTTGACACGTCCAAGACAGGCCCGGGCACGAGGCCACGGCAGCCAAGGGCGCGGACAAGCTTCCCAAGCAAACAGGCAAGCACCTCCCCTATATATACAAAACTGGACTCCATCCCCCTGCAGGAGGAAACATGCAAGGGGTCCCTGCAATCATACTGGGGTTTTTTGAAATTCCGAGATAATTTATGGCAAGTTCTTGTTAGCGTTGCGAAGTGAAAAATACGATCTACTTTGAGAAAATTTTCCAGATTTTTTGGAGCACCCGAGCCATTTTTTATGAATTTTCGAAGAAATAAATTAGCAGAAATTCAGAAAAATAGAGAAAAATGAGGAAAAAATAGGGAAAAATATTAGAAAACTAGGAAAAGTATTGGGAAGCAAGGGAAAAATATATTTGACCGGAACCGAGCGCTTCCCCCCCCGGATCGGGCAGCGGAGGCCTTCGGAAGGCGTCGCCTGGGGACTTCCACAAACATGCAAGTGCCCTTTAATATTGGGGCTTTATTGCAAGCTCAGGCACATGCTAGGATGCAAGGAAGGCAATAGTTGTGCCCCATTACGTACCTACGGTAGCTTACAGGAGTGGCCAGCCCCCAACCGACGCCCGACAAACGCGTTGTTGTCAAAGTCAAGGCCCGTAGTTGGGCAAAAGCCTCATGTTTTCTGCTCATTGGGGACATCAATGACTAATAGAGGGGCTCCTTCGCTTATTGCAAGGTAGTAACGCACAACTTTAGGGGGGGACCCTCTGCGGGACACTCACAAGTACCTGAGGAACCTGTGATAGGGGAGTCGCTACACAGCGGGGCTCGTTTGCCTCTCAAACGCACAACATAAGAGAATGAAACCTCCAGAGCGAATATGGGGCCAGTTAAAGGAGTTGGGAAAAAAATCCCAACACAGCACTCAAAGGAGAACGGGACACTGGGACCAGGCCCCGACGCATGGGCGCATGGGCGCGCCTGGGCCGGGAGAAGGGACGCGCGTGCGCGCAAAGGCAGGGCCCGACGGGCGCGCCCGCGCGCCTGGGCGTGCCCTGGAACGCGCGGATGCGCCTGGGCCGGACCCTGGAACGCCCAAGCTCGACCGACCCAGGCCCGGGCCGAGGGTCACCGGCCTGGCCCGAGCAGGGCCGCTGGGACGCGCGCCTGGCCCTGAGACGCGCATGCCGCTCCGCGGTGACTGCGGGCACCTGCCCCGCGCGCGCGCCGTGCCTCGTGCCAAGTGCCCAAGTGCGAGGGTGCGCGGCGCGTGCGTGCGATGCGCGCGCGCGGTTTTTTCCGAAGGGACGAGGGTCGCTCCGCTGCCGGGACCGCGGATCGTGGGCGCTGGGTCGCGACCAGGCCCGGGGGCGCCTGGCTGGGACGCGCATGCCGCTCCGCAGTGCCCCGGGGCCGCCTTGCTGATTCCGGGAAGCGAGTCCACGGGCAAGGGACTGCGGGCACCTGCCCCGCGCGCGCGCCGTGCCTCGTGCCTCGTGCCAAGTGCCCAAGTGCCCGGGCGCGCGGGTGCGCGGCGCGTGCGTGCGATGCGCGCGCCCGGTTTTTTCTGAAGGGACGAGGGTCGCTCCGCTGCCGGGACAGCGGATCGTGGGCGCTGGGTCGCGACCAGGCCCGGGGGCGACTGGCTGGGATGCGCATGCCGCTCCGCGGTGCCCCGGGGCCGCCTTGCTGATTCCGGGACGCGAGTCCACGGGCACGGGACTGCGGGCACCTGCCCCGCGCGGGCGCCGTGCCTCGTGCCTCGTGCCGAGTGCCCAAGTGCCCGGGTGCGCGGGTGCGCGGCGCATGCTTGCGATGCGCGCGCGCGGTTTTTTCCCAAGGGACGAGTGTCGCTCCCCTGCCGGGGCCGCGGATCGTGGGCGCTGGGTCGCGACCAGGCCCGGGGGCACCTGGCTGGGACGCGCTCGCTGCTCCGGGGTGCCCTGGGGCTGCCTTGTCGATTCCGGGACGCGGGTTCACGGGCACGAGATTGCGGGCACCTGCCCCGCTCTCGCGCCGTGCCTCGTGCCAAGTGCCCGGG
>JAGTTD010000016.1:15875519-15888019 GCA_018398585.1 Simmondsia chinensis | reverse complement strand
CCTAGCCTCAGGGTCCGGGCGCCGCACGGGTGATCTGCGCTCATCCCGTGACAAGTTGTTATCAGAGCAGTTACGAGAATGGCAGGAAGCGTTGCTGTAGAAGATGGGAACGTTAGTACGTCACAAGTTGTGGAGGAACAACCAACAGAATGGCCTGAGACACGTGGAGGAGTGTCAAGCAAGGGTAAGGACCCGCATGTGAGGCGGAGTGCGCTTACGAGTCTTGACATACGCGATGCCAGGATGGAGTTGGAATCGGGTGTAGTCCAAGAGGTCCATAAAACCGTGGATGCTTTGTGTGGAAGTGCTACGGGATTTGGGGGCAAGCGAGTTAGACGTCGCAACTTTTTCTTGTGTGGAGAAAACCACTACGCACGTGACTGTCCAAAAAGGGTGGCATTAGAGGCGCGGGTGGCTGCACTTGAACAAGGGACAGAACCGGTAAACAAGGAAGCTTGCACAGGACCATTTGTGGGCAACACACAGGTTGGGGGAGACTTGCCTGGTGCTGCGCAGGGTGATGCCCAGGACCGTGCCCAGACACAACGGACAGGGTCGGGTGCACGGGTCCTAGGAGTTCCTGATGAGACACGGGCTGCGTTGGTTCAGACGCAGGCCCATGTCAGGACGCAGGAGAGTGCCCAAGTGCAACGGACCGCACAGGGTACACAAGTCCCAGGAATTCCAGAACTTGACACGGACAGGGCACAGCACGTTGTGCATGTCCGGACACAGACGCAGGGTGCTGCGCATGTCCAGGCGCAGGCCCCAGGTGCTGCGCATGACAGGGTGCAGGCCCAGATCGCAGGGACACGAAGTCAGGGTGCTGGGCATGTCCAGACACGGGCCCAGACCCTAGGGATCAGTACGGACAGTGAACCTGTCCAGAGGGCCAAGGCGCATGGAGGCGGGGTGGTCCGAGAGAGTACACATGAGTTACCCTTGGGTGCGCGCGTTGCGCAGGCCTTGGGGGCTCATGGGGCTGAAACACTTGAGAGTGTGGAGGTCCAAACGTACACCTGTGATGAGGAGCGTGGGTTAGCTGCGGGTGTGCATGGGGCACAGGCCAAGGGGGTCCACCAGACTAAGGTACAAGGGTGTGCCGAGGTCCAACAGGGAGCGTGTTGGAGTGTGCTTGGGTCAGCCAAGGGTGCGCACATTGCGCAGGCCAAGGGGATCCAAATGACCAAAGCGAGCGGGTTCGTGGAGGTCAAGCAGGATGCACGATATGGTGCACGAAGGACAACCGTGGTACGGGAACGTACCCAAGATCAGGGGCATGCGTGCATTACGCAGGCCCAAGGTGCTGACAGAACCAAAGCAATGGAGCATGCAGGGGTTCAGACTTGTGTTACTAGAACCGAAGCACAGGTGGTGCACGGAGCTTTCGAGAGTGAGGCCTACGTTGGGCATGGTGGGCACAGGGCTGCGCATGTCAGGGCGCAGGTCCTAGACCAGGCACAACCTAAGGCACTGGATTCGGAAGGCACTAGTGACAACAGAAGCAAGGCACGGGTTGCTGCGCAGGTTCAGGCGCAGGCCCATGTCATGACACAGGCGCAGGGCGCTGCGCTGGTTCAGACGCAGGCCCGGGGTGCTGTGTTGGTTCAGACGCAGGCCTAGGTTACGCAGGAGCTGGCCCAGGGTGCTGTGTGTGCCGAGGCACAGGCCCAGGACCATGGAACTGAGGTGCGGACAAGCACTAAGGTTCAGGATGTGGTGACAGCGACTTTGGGGCAAGGGTGCGCTAGGGTCCGGGAAGGTGCGTACTTAGGTGTGCATGATTCTTCAACAGTAGGACACTCAAGATGGGGACAAAGTGTTGTCAACACAAGGGTGTATGCTGCTGAGACCGAGGCACTTTGTGACATGAGTGCCAAACACAACTCCGGTTCAGAAGAAGAAGCGGAGGGGCTCGGGTTGGGCCTTGACAAGAGGGTGGGGTGGATGAAGACGGAGTCTCTTTCATCCAGGCTCATCTATGATAGGGGACGTGCAGTGCCATCTCTTATGGGGGGTTGGCATAGCACATCGGTTTTGACAGTGGTCTTAGAAGATGGTTTCAAGACGGCGTTGGGGATGAACTCCTTTAATGCTCTAAAACCACTTTCACTTCCAATGGATGATGTTATGGAGAGGACTCAGACTAAGGAGGCGCAAAGTGAACTTGAAGCTCTCAAGGACAAAGAACCACCAGACAAACCGACACCTTTGAAGACAGAGGTGGAACCCAGGATCGTGGACCAAGCCAAGAGCATACATGTGCTACATTAGGCCGTGCTGAGGTTGCCCAAGGTAGTGCATGGGGTGCGCATGGATGCGCATGTCCTAGGCATGAGAGGGCATGACTTAGGAGTGGGAGCGCAAAGCTTGGGACTCGGATCGCTAGACTTGACATTGGGTGCACATGGAGGGCGCACCAATGCATTTGGGTTGCGCATTGAGGCGCAATGCTTAAAATGGGATGGGCATGAGATGCACATCTTGACCCGAGACACTTCTTCCATAAAATTGTTGAAGTCTGATGCGGTGGAGGACAAAGCCAAAGAACTTGACATTGTCAGGACCTATACGCAAAAGGCATGGCAAAAGAAGAAGTGGGACGAGCTTAAACCTCCATGGGAGGAAGTTGACAACAACACCGAGTTGGGGCCTGGGACAGGGTCTCCAGCCACGGTGAAGTTCTGCCAGGACAAGGCCATGACAGCACAGGTTGGGCGCTGGGCCGCGCCTAGGCTGACAGGGGACGCGCACTGGGTGCGCAAGACCGGACATGGGATGCGCTGGGCTGCGCATCACTTGCATTTGGATGCGCATGACTTGGGACTTGATGCGCATGACTTCTACTTGGGTGCGCACGACCTAGGCATGGGTGCGCATGACTTGCATTGGAGTGCACATGGGTTGCACACTTGTTTGCATGGGATGCGCACGGCTGTGCATCACTTTGCAACATGGGAGCTGTTCAAGGTTGCACCGGAAAGGAGATGCTGAGGCTTAGGACAAGGACATTGCCAAAGAATGCTTGTCATGGGCTATGGACGCTAGAACCTCTACAAGACCGGGGCAAGCTGAACTTGGGGCACTTGATGCGTGCCAACACCGATGACCTTGCTGAACAAGACATGGGACGCAGGGGAAGGACTAAGTACATGGAGTACTTGGTTCGTTGGAAGGGCCTTCCAAACATTGAAGCTTCGGGAGGCATTTGAGGCATTCAAAGCCACTTGGCATTGACGAGGGCGTCAATGGCTTGGGTGGGGGAGAGTGTCACGGACCGCCTAACTTAGTAGGATTTTTACTTAAGTAGGCCTTGTACTTAGGAATATTCTAGAAGGGCCTAGGACGTGCTAGTGCCTTCAAGAATATTCATAGCTTATGTTTTGAGTTTGAGTTCATGTATGTATGAAGAGTCATGTCCCTTGGTGCAAAGGACGTGTCCCATGGGGCCTTGACAAGGTCCATGCACACGGGCCTTTGGGAATGGACATGACCCTTCCTTTGATGGATGAGTGTATGTGGGGGAGACGTGCCCCTTGGCATGAAGAGATGTGTCCCTTGAGTCCTTGACATGGTCCAAGTGAGCGGGTCTCATGAGGGGGTCACGTCCCATCCATGGAGGCATGTCCTTGACAAGTAGAGAGGTGTCCAATGAACCTTGACTTGGTACATTGTACACGGCTCTTTAGGAGAAGAACATGTCCCTTCCATATAAAAGTAGGATGCTTGTAAATTTATGCACATGGACACGGTTTGCATATAGAGACACGTCCCTAAGGGAAGAGGCGCGTCCCTAGCATGGCACACTGTTCATGTGGGTGCATGTACTAAGATGGATTTATTCAATGTACCTAGAATAAGATACATGCACACGGTTTATACATGGAGAGTGTCCCAACCGTGTGCATGCATGTACATAGGTAGAGTTATGTCTTTTGGTGAAAAGATGTATTCCTTTAATTGTAAATATGCTTGAGTATAAATAAAGATGGCATGGCATTGCCAAGGGGAGGCGATGATCAACCCAATTAATCCAATCTCTCTCTCTATTGTTCCATATACTTAAACGTGTGAATCATACTTGTGTCACTAATATTTTCCCTTACCTTCTAAACGCTTTCCTTGTGTTAAATACTTCCGCATTATATTATTTCCGCATAAACATAACCTCCGGGTTATCGAGAAGCCTGACTTAGCGAGGTACTTTCGGAGTGAAGTTAAGTGGCGCACGGGCTTGACAAGGGTGTCAAAAACCGTCCCGTGACAGTGGTATCAGAGCGAGGCTCAGGATATGCGAGTAAGCAGCTGTAGTGGGACCGAGCTTTGTCCGTGGTGGTGGACACTCCTAGGGAATGGGAGTTGCTCGTGTCCTTGGTGCGTTGAGCGGGTTTGTCCGTGTATGGACACTCCTTGTGTGATAGGGGCACTCTAACGAGGAACTTTCGGAGTGAAGTTGAGTGGCTCGCGGTTCCGGATGTGGCGGAAGGCGCACCGTGTTGGGCGCTGGTCAGGCGTGCTGACCGTATGGCTGGCTTACTGCGTGGAGATTGGGCCGATCCTTGGGGTGCAGTGCGAAGTTCACAAGGTGAAGAGTCAACAAGCATCGTGGAGCGAGACGTGTACGTGGTGCACTAGGGTGCATGGAGCTGGCATGCTGCTTTTTGGGCACGCTGCTTATCATCAGGTGAGTGTCAATAGCATGTCAGGGGTGTCACATTGGAGGGGATGATGATGTGGTCGTGCCGTGACCACTCAAGGCTGCTAGAGATGCAGGGATGCGATGATGGGCAGGCACCCGCAACGAGGACGTTTGCGGAATTAGGTGGGGGAGAATGTCACGGGCCGCCTTTGGCTGACACTGTCCCCGGTGCTCAATAAGCAGACATATGCCATATGGGGTCTCCTAAGCCTGTCCAATACTAATGCGCATTGACTGTGTTCAGGTATGTCCGTGGTATGCTGTGTATTTCGTCTCTTGAAGGTGCATATTGCTGCTTGTTGACCATAGGGGGTAGGTTGGCCCGGCCCAAGCCTCAGGGTCCGGGCGCCGCACGGGTGATCTGCGCTCATCCCGTGACAGCGCGCTGCCTACCACGACCGCGAGGACGACGCTCCGCAGGCATGCCTACAGCCTGGGCTTCGGTCGCCCTCCCAATCCGCGTCGGTCCACGCCCTGAGCCGATCGGCGGACCGGCTTGAGGCCGTTCCACATCCGACCGGGGAGCATCGCCGGCCCCCATCCGCTTCCCTCCCGACAATTTCAAGCACTCTTTGACTCTCTTTTCAAAGTCCATTTCATCTTTCCCTCGCGGTACTTGTTCGCTATCTGTCTCTCGCCCGTATTTAGCCTTGGACGGAATTTACCGCCCGCTTGGGGCTGCATTCCCAAACAACCCGACTCGCCGACAGCGCCTCGTGGTGCGACAGGGTCCGGGCACGACGGGGCTCTCACCCTCTCCGGCACCCCTTTCCAGGGGACTTGGGCCCGGTCCGTCGCGGAGGACGCTTCTCCAGACTACAATTCGGACAGCGAGTGCCCCGGGGCCGCCTTGCCGATTCCGGGACGCGAGTCCACGGGCACGGCACTGCGGGCACCTGCCCCGCGCACGCGCCGTGCCTCGTGCCTCGTGCCAAGTGCCCAAGTGCCCGGGTGCGCGGGTGCACAGCGCGTGCGTGCGATGCGCGCGCGGTTTTTTCCGAAGGGACGAGGGTCGCTCCGCTGTAGGGGCCGCGGATCGTGGGCGCTGGGTCGCGACCAGGCCCGGGGGCGCCTGGCTGGGACGCGCGCCTGGGCCCGGCCCCGGCCCCGGGACGCGCTTGCTGCTCCGGGGTGCCCTGGGGCTGCCTTGCCGATTCCGGGACGCGGGTTCACGGGCGCGAGATTGCGGGCACCTGCCCCGCTCTAGCGCCGTGCCTCGTGCCAAGTGCCCGGGGGCGCGGGCGCGGTTTTTTTCGGACGGGACGCGGGTCACTCGGCTGCCTGGACTGCGGGTGGGGGACTCTGGGCGATTGTTGGGCCTCGGGGGCATAGCGGGCGCAGGGCTGACTAGGGACTTAGGGAGCAGCATGTCACGGGACGGTTTTTGACACCCTTGTCAAGCCCGTGCGCCACTTAACTTCACTCCGAAAGTACCTCGCTAAGTCAGGCTCCTCGTTAACCCGAAGGTTGTGTTTATGCGGAATAAAGGCAAAAGAGTGTTTTGGAACAAAGGAAATAGAGTCACAATAACAATGTAAGTACACGTTCAAAGGGACAATGAGATTGGATTAATGTGGGTGAGTTTGGACACCCTTGGCAATTGCCATCCCTTATTATTTATACTCAATGATATTTACAATATGCATGAACCGTGTGTATTTCCCAAGGGGCACGGTTCATTACCTAAGAGACATGAATATTAAATAGGTACATGAATCTAGTCTAAATACATAGAATGTTAAAGGGACAAAATCGGGTGCACTCCCCTTGGACTTAAGCGTGTTAAGGGGACCGTGTAAATGATCCAAGAGACGCGCCTCAATCAGCAAGGGATGCGACCTTGGGAAGGACATGGACGCCCCTGTCTGGGCCTGCGCCTGGGCGCGCTGGGACGCGACCCTGACATTGCCTGGACCGTGTCTGGGCCGTGTCTGGGGCGTGTCAAGGCCCTTTGGACGCGACCCTTCGTGTCAAGCGACATGTCCTCCCGTTTACCTACACGCATCAAGTAAATTAAGGAAAAATAAGGAAGGCCTAGTACTTCCTAGGTCCTTCTAGTACATTATTAAAAATAAAAAAGTACTATACTATTGGGGGTCCGTGACACTCTCCCCCACCTGATTCGTTGACGTCCTCGTCAGTGCCCGGTAGTCATGAATGTCTCGATTATCTTCTTGAATTGCCATAAGTCCTCCTCCTTCTCCCAAGTAGCTTCATCCTCAGGAAGATCTTTCCAACGAACCAAGTACTCGGTATATTTTGGCACTCCCCTACGCCCCACGATCCGGTCAGCAAGAATCTCGGTTGCTTCCTTGTCAAAGGATGGGATCACGGCTGTAGGAGCTCGGCTCGACTTGCTCCGGCTTGGGTCTTGATCATCCTTATGGTACGGTTTCAGCATGCTTACATGGAAAACAGGATGGATCTTCATCTTAGGCGGTAATTCAACTCGATAGGACACTTTCCCAACTTTTGCCAGAATTGGGTAAGGTCCCTCATATCTTCGGACTAGGCCCTTGTGAACCTTGCGTAGGGCCTTGAACTGCTGCGGCAGCAGCTTTACCATCACCAAGTCCCCAACTTGGAACTCTAGGAACCACTCTTCTTGTCAGCCCACTTCTTCATCTTGTGCGCTGCCTTGTCGAGATGGGTCTTGGCAATGTCAAGTCTTTCATTCCACCCTTTCGCAGCCTGGTATGCAGTGGGGCTGCTCCCTGTGTAACCGGTTGCAATGGCTTGCGGTGTCAAGGGTTGTTGCCCCATGACGAGCTCAAAAGGACTATGGCCCGTTGACTCGCTCTTGTGTAAGTTGTAAGAAAATTGGGCAATGTCAATTAACGTTGCCCAATCTCTTTGGTTGGCCCCCACATAGTGTCTCAAATATAACTCAAGTAAAGCGTTCACCCGTTCAGTTTGGCCATCGGTTTGTGGATGAAAGCTTGTAGAGTAGTGGAGGTTCGAACCCATCAACCTGAACAGTTCGACCCAGAACTTGCCCGTGAATCTCGGATCTCGATCACTTATGATGCTCCGCGGAAGTCCCCAATACTTAACAACGTGCTTGAGGAACAACCGTGCAGCTTCGGTTGCGGTACAGTCCTTAGGCGCGGGAATGAACGTCCCATATTTAGAGAGTCGCTCAACCACAACCATGATTGATCCACACCCTTCTGATCTCGGTAAAGCGGAGATAAAGTCCATAGAAACACTTTCCCATGAGTGGTTCAGTACGGGCAGAGGCTCAAGCAAACCCGTGGCAGTCTTGTGCTCAATCTTGTGTTGTTGGCACACAAGACATGTCTTGACAAAGGCTTCTACGTCATCTCTCATGTGCGGCCAGTAGTACGCTGCCTCAGTCAGTGCTACGGTCCTCTCGATTCCCGGATGCCCGGCCCATTGTGAGTCGTGACACTCCCTCATGAGTTCACGCCTCAAGTTCTCCCACTTTGGCACAAACACTCGATTCCCAACAGTGAACAACAACCCATTGTCAGCCCAGAACCTGCGTGTCCGGCCTTCGATAGCAAGCTTCAACATGTGTTGTGCAAATGTGTCATGCGCCATGCCGGCCCGGACCCTGTCCAGGATGTCACCGTGAACCATGCTCACACTAGCAAGGCTCGTCTTGTGGCTAAGTGCATCAGCGACAACGTTTGCGGTACCCGGCTTGTACTCCAAAGCATAGTCAAATTCAGCAAGGAAATCTTGCCATCTTGCTTGCTTCGGACTCAACTTCTTCTGGTTTTGGAAATAGCTCGTTGCCACATTGTCAGTCTTGACAACGAACCTACTCCCAAGTAGATAATGACGCCACACTCTCAAGCAATGAATAATGGCGGTCATCTCCTTGTCATGAGTAGCATATCGACGCTCGGTGTCATTGAGCTTCCTAGACTCGAAAGCAACAGGATGTTTCTCTTGCATCAGCACCCCTCCAATTGCAAAGTCTGAGGCATCGGTATGCACTTCAAAGGGTTGCCTAAAGTCGGGCAAGCGAAGAACGGGTTCCTCTATGACAGCCCGCTTCAAACTCTCGAAAGCGGCACGGCACCCATCATCCCAAAGCCACGGCTGTTTCTTCTTCAAAAGATTGGTTAGGGGCGTGGCCCTAGCCGAATACCCGAGCATAAACCGCCGGTAGTAGTTTACTAGGCCTAGAAATGACCGTAGCTCACTAACTCCCTTAGGTTCTTCCCACTCTTCAATGGCGTGAACTTTGGCTTGATCCATGCGTATCACCCCTTGGCCTATGCGGTGACCAAGGAACGACACTTCCTCCTGAGCAAACGAGCATTTCTCTCGTTTGACATAAAGCTCGTTCTCCTTCAAGGCTTGGAACACCTTCTTCAAGTGCTCCACATGTTCTTCCAGGGACTCACTATACACCACGATATCGTCGAGGTATACCACAACAAAGTTGTCCAAGAAAGGCTTGAAGATCTCGTTCATGAGCGTACAAAACGTGGCTGGTGCGTTTGTCAATCCAAACGGCATCACCAAGAACTCATATGCACCATATCGGGTCACACAAGTCGTCTTCGGTTCATCACCCTCGGCTATCCGAACTTGCCAATACCCGGACCTCAAGTCAAGTTTGGAAAAGTACCGTGCCTTCCCCAACTGATCAAATAAGTCAGCGACAAGCGGAATAGGGTACTTGTTCTTTACCGTGACCTTATTCAAGGCTCGGTAGTCAATGCACATTCGAAGTGACCCGTCTTGCTTCTTTTGGAACAAAACCGGTGCACCATACGGAGCCTTAGAGGGCCTAACAAACCCCGCATCAAGAAGCTCCTTCAACTGCTTCCTCAACTCTTCCAACTCGGGTGGAGCCATTCGGTAAGGCCCCATGGCGGGAGGCCTTGCCCCCGGCTCTAACTCGATCCTGTGGTCCACTTCCCTCCTTGGAGGTAAGTGCCTCGGTAACTCAGGTGGCATGACATCTTGAAAGGCATCAAGAAGTCCTTTCACTTCCATGGGCACTTCCTTAGAATCGGGCTCCTTATCTTCTACCAATGTGGCAATGTAAGTCACCTGTTTCTTTCGGATTCCCTTCTTGAACTGAACGGCCGAGAGAAGTTTTGCCTCTACCTTCTCACGTAGTAGGGGCACAGCAAAGGTCTCTTGGCCATGAGTGATCTCCATGATGTTCTCTCCCAGAAATGACAAAGGCCTCACGGTGTCGAAGAAGTCCATCCCCAACACTACCTTGAAGTCATCCATCGTAACCACGGTCAAGTCAAGCGTGCCGCTCCAGTCTCCCAACTGGATGGGCACCTTCTTAGCAACACCAAGGATCGGCTTGGATGAAGCATTAACGGTCTTCATCCAACCCAACTCCTTGACATAGTCCAACCCGAGCCGCCTTGCCTCGTGTTCTGACACGAAGTTGTGACTAGCACCTGTGTCCACCAATGCCTTTGTCTCGGCACCATTCACTTGGGCTTTGACATACATCAGCCCCTTGTTCCGTGTGCCCCGTGCCGGGACGGACACACCCTTGCGTGCCTGCGTCTGGATCGGGACAGGAGCCCGGGCCTGCGCCTGGACATGCCCGGCACCCGGTACCTGTGTCTGGGACAGGGACTGGGACTGGACAGGCGCCCGGGCCTGCGCCTGGACATGCACAGCGCCCGCCCCCTGCGTCTGTGTCTGTGTCAGCGTCTGGGCCTGGGCCCGTGTCTGGACAATCTCCTGACTCGCTGCAGCTCTGCGCGCACCTTGGGACATGGCCCCCAAGACACGCATAGAACCCATACTCGCACCTCCATTCCCTTGCTCTTGTGAAGCAACAAGGGCACTCAAAGCTTGGCGTTCCGGACAGTCCCCGGCAAAGTGCGGGCCTGAGCATAGAAAACAGGACCGGCGCTTGCCTTGGTCTGACCGGTTGTCCTGGTTTCGGTTGCTATGATGCTTGGGCTCGTGATGCTTGTTCTCGTGTTGCTTGCCTTTGTCCTTCCATGAAGGCGATTTGTAGGGCTTATCTCCCCCACTCTTCCCTTTGTTACCCTTAAAGTCCTTCTTCTTAGTAGAGTCTTTTTTGTATTCTACCAAGTTTTCGGCCTCGGATATTGCAGTGGCAAGATCTTGTACTCCTCTACGCTTCACCTCCATTTCGGCCCACGGTTGTAAGCCATCCAAGAAATAAATGAGTGCTAACGATTCGGGCATGTCAGGAAGTTCAAGCATAAGAGACTGGAACTCCGTGACGTAGTCCCGGATAGATCCCGTTTGCTTCAAACCCCTCAGCTTCTTCACCGCAACACTCTCGGCATTCTCCGGAAAGAAATGTTTCTTGAACTCACGAACAAAGTCATCCCAAGTATCAATAGTGCAAGTCCCACGGCTTATGCCACCATGGCGCCTCCTCCACCACAATGCCGCATCATCTTGTAGGTACATTGATGCGGTGTTGATCTTGAGCGTCTCATCTTCAAGGCGAAGTGCCTCAAAGTACCTCTCCAAACACCACAAGAAATTGTCTATCTCTTTGGCGTTCCGTTTCCCTCCATACCTCGGCGGGTCTGGGACTTTGACACGAGACACACCACCCGTGCCAGCCCCATTAGCGACAGCGGTCTTGCACAGTGTCGCATCCTCCTTGACGATGTCAAGGTCTTGACGAAGTCCAAAAACAACGTCCTTTAGCTGATCAACTTGCTCCTCCATGGCATCCTTGATCTCGGTTATGGTCTCAAGGACCTTTCCCTCCATCCCGGTGACACTCTCCTCTAGGGACTCGATGGTGTCAAATTGGTCATGAACATCACCCATAACCAACTCTAATTTCGCCACACGAGCATCAAGACTACCAAGCGCATCCCGTGGAACAGACGGGTCCTTGGCCTTGCTTGCCTTTTTCTTGCGCATCTCCGGTCTCCCTCTCGGTGGTTCCTCCATTGCTTGTGACGTACTCACAATTCCTTCCTCCACAACACTGCTCCCAGCCATCACGTTAATCAGCTATGATACCAACTGTCACAGGACGGTTTTTGACACCCTTGTCAAGCCCGTGCGCCACTTAACTTCACTCCTAAAGTACCTCACTAAGTCAGGCTCCTCGTTAACCCGAAGGTTGTGTTTATGCGGAATAAAGGCAAAAGAGTGTTTTGGAACAAAGGAAATAGAGTCACAATAACAATGTAAGTACACGTTCAAAGGGACAATGAGATTGGATTAATGTGGGTGAGTTTGGACACCCTTGGCAATTGCCATCCCTTATTATTTATACTCAATGATATTTACAATATGCATGAACCGTGTGTATTTCCCAAGGGGCACGGTTCATTACCTAAGAGACATGAATATTAAATAGGTACATGAATCTAGTCTAAATACATAGAATGTTAAAGGGACAAAATCGGGTGCACTCCCCTTGGACTTAAGCGTGTCAAGGGGACCGTGTAAATGATCCAAGAGACGCGCCTCAATCAGCAAGGGACGCGACCTTGGGAAGGACATGGACGCCCGTGTCTGGGCCTGCGCCTGGGTGCGCTGGGACGCGACCCTGACATTGCCTGGACCGTGTCTGGGCCGTGTCTGGGGCGTGTCAAGGCCCTTTGGACGCGACCCTTCGTGTCAAGCGACATGTCCTCCCGTTTACCTACACGCATCAAGTAAATTAAGGAAAAATAAGGAAGGCCTAGTACTTCCTAGGTCCCTCTAGTACATTATTAAAAATAAAAAAGTACTATACTATTGGCGGTCCGTGACAAGCAGCCCCCTATATAAGCAAAACTGGACTCCATCCCCCCGGCAGAGGAAACATGCAAGGGGTCCCTGCAATCATACAGGGGTTTTT
>JAGTTD010000016.1:15868019-15870519 GCA_018398585.1 Simmondsia chinensis | reverse complement strand
TTTGCCCGGGACTGTCCGGAACGTCAAGCTTTGAGTGCCCTTGTTGCTTCCCAGGAGCAAGGGAAAGGAGGTGCGAGCATGGGTTCTATGCGTGTCTTGGGGGCCATGTCCCAGGGAGCGCGTAGAGCTGCAGTGAGTCAGGAGAACGTCCAGACACGGGCCTAGGCCCAGACGCTGACATAGACACAGACGCAGGGGCAGGGCGCTGCGTATGCCCAGGCGCAGGCCCGGGCGCCTGTCCAGTCCCAGGCCCAGTCCCAGACACAGGTACCGGGTGCCGCGCATGCCCAGGCACAGGCCCGGGCTCCTGTCCAGATCCAGACGCAGGCACGCAGGGGTGTGTCCGTCCCAGCAGGGGGCGCACAGAACAAGGGGCTGATGTATGTCAAGGCCCAAGTGAATGGTGCCGAGACAAAAGCATTGGTGGACACAGGTGCTA
Organism: Simmondsia chinensis; assembly: GCA_018398585.1. Taxonomy (NCBI): domain Eukaryota; kingdom Viridiplantae; phylum Streptophyta; class Magnoliopsida; order Caryophyllales; family Simmondsiaceae; genus Simmondsia; species Simmondsia chinensis. The sequence goes on along the minus strand of JAGTTD010000016.1, from coordinate 15,870,080 downwards.
GTCACAACTTTGTGTCAGAACATGAGGCAAGGCGGCTCGGGTTGGACTATGTCAAGGAGTTGGGTTGTATGAAGACCGTTAATGCTTCATCCAAGCCGATCCTTGGGATTGCTAAGAAGGTGCCCATCCAGTTGGGAGATTGGAGTGGCACACTTGACTTGACTGTGGTTACGATGGATGACTTTAAGGTAGTGTTGGGGATGGACTTCTTCGACACCGTGAAGCCCTTATCATTTCTGGGAGAGAACATCATGGAGATCACTCATGGCCAAGAGACCTTTGCTGTGCCCCTACTACGTGAGAGGGTGGAGGAAAAACTTCTCTCGGCCGTTCAGTTCAAGAAGGGAATCCGAAAGAAACAGGCTACTTACATTGCTACGTTGGTAGAAGATAAGGAGCCCGATTCTAAGGAATTGCCCGTGGAAGTGAAAGGAATTCTTGATGCCTTTCAAGATGTCATGCCGCTCGATTTTCCGAGACACTTACCTCCAAGGAGAGAAGTGGACCACAGGATCGAGTTAGAGCCGGGGACAAGGCCTCCAGCCATGGGGCCTTACCGTACGGCTCCACCCGAGTTGGAGGAGTTGAGGAAGCAGTTGAAGGAGCTTCTTGATGCGGGGTTCGTTAGGCCCTCTAAAGCCCCGTATGGTGCACCAGTTTTGTTCCAGAAGAAGCAAGACGGGTCACTTCGCATGTGCATAGACTACCGAGCCTTGAACAAGGTCACGGTAAAGAACAAGTATCCTATTCCAATTGTCGCTTACTTATTTGATTGGTTGGGGAAGGCACGGTACTTTTCCAAGCTTGATTTGAGGTCCGGGTATTGGCAAGTCCGGATAGCAGAGGGTGACGAACCGAAGACAACTTGTGTGACCCGATATGGTGCATATGAGTTCTTGGTGATGCCGTTTGGGTTGACAAACGCACCAGCCACGTTTTGTACCCTCATGAACGAGATCTTCAAACCTTTCTTGGACAACTTTGTTGTGGTATACCTCGATGATATCGTGGTGTATAGTGAGTCCCTGGAAGAACACGCGGAGCACTTGAAGAAGGCGTTCCAAGCCTTGAAGGAGAACGAGCTTTATGTCAAACGAGAGAAATGCTCGTTTGCTCAGGAGGAAGTGTCGTTCCTTGGTCACCGCATAGGCCAAGGGGTGATACTCATGGACCAAGCTAAAGTTCATGCTATTGAAGAGTGGGAAGAACCTAAGGGAGTTAGTGAGCTACGGTCATTCCTAGGCCTAGTGAACTACTACCGACGGTTTATTCTCGGATATTCGGCTAGGGCCACGCCCCTAACCAATCTTTTGAAGAAAAAGCAACAGTGGCTTTGGGATGATGGATGCCGTGCTGCTTTTGAGAGTTTGAAGCGGGCTGTCAGAGAGGAACCCATTCTTCGCTTGCCCGACTTTGGGCATCCCTTTGAGGTGCATACCGATGCCTCAGACTTTGCAATTGGAGGAGTGTTGATGCAAGAGAAACATCCAGTTGCTTTCGAGTCCAGAAAGCTCAATGACACTGAGTGTCGATATGCTACTCACGACAAAGAGATGACCGCCATTATTCATTGCTTGAGAGTGTGGCGTCATTATCTACTTGGGAGTAGGTTCGTTGTCAAGACTGACAATGTGGCAACGAGCTATTTCCAAAATTAGAAGAAGTTGAGTCCGAAGCAAGCAAGATGGCAAGATTTCCTCGCTGCATTTGACTATGCTTTGGAGTATAAACCAGGTACCGCAAATGTTGTCGCTGATGCACTTAGCCGCAAGACGAGCCTTGCTAGTGTGAGCATGGTTCAGGGTGACATTCTGGACAAGGTCCGGGCCGGCATGGCGCATGACACGTTTGTACAACATATGTTGAAGCTTGCTACCGAAGGCCGGACACGCAGGTTTTGGGCTGACAATGGGCTGCTGTTCACTATTGGGAACCGTGTGTTTGTACCTAAGTGGGAGAACTTGAGGCGTGAACTCATGAAGGAGTGTCATGACTCACAATGGGCCGGGCATCCGGGAATCGAGAGGACCGTAGCACTGACCGAGGCAGCGTACTACTTGC
>JAGTTD010000016.1:15838019-15863019 GCA_018398585.1 Simmondsia chinensis | reverse complement strand
CCCTTAATGATTCAGCCGCAACCAAAGCAGAGGCAAGGTCATGGACCTTTTGGCACCTCAACTCTAGTTGAGCCCATGGTTTAAGACCCGAAATAAAGTTAAAGAGTTTGTCCTCATCCGACATATCTTTAACTTCTAAAATTACGAAACTAAAAGCATTTACATACTCACGAGCCGAACCACTTTGTTTGAGGTCCTTCAGGGCCTCCCGGGCCAACCAAGAAGCATTGGTTGGGAAGAATTGTTCACGAAGGTCTTTCTTCAAGGCCTCCCACGAGCCAATTCCAGCACGACCAGCAGCACGGTCCTCTGACGCATGAGTTCTCCACCACAACTTTGCATCACCCATCAAGTGCATGGACGCCATGACAACCTTGTCTTCCTCACGGACATGGGCAACCATAAAGTATTGTTCCATGTCCCAAAGGTTGGCATCACGTTCACCCCAAAAGGCTTTCGGAGTAGGAACTTTAATGTTATTCTTGTTAAGTCCAAACGTACCTGCATCAATTGTCTTACGCAGTACCAAAATTTATTTTTGTAAACTTTCCACCGTAGGAATGGAGGTCTCACCGACATGAGGTACATTTGGGGAACTACTACCCACCCCATTAGGGTCCAATCTACGAAATACATTAGGAGGAGTGGGGGCTGGAGATGGAGTTCTTTGGGTAGCAATTAGAGATTTGATCATTTCTTTAAGGGACCCAATTTCACTAGACAAAGACTTCATGGCCCCCAACACTGTTCCCGGGGGAAGGTCATCAACATTGTACTCGGAACCTAAGATTTCTTCAATCCGGTTCAAGCGCTCGTTAGTCTTGGGACGTTTTCCATGTTCTTGATGATTTTGAGTCATGGTGACCACAAATACAACAATTCAATTAACCAACGAAAAGCAGTCACACAAGGCCAAAGTCACACAGTGCAACCAATTTTTAGTATAATGAGGTTCAAAATTAACCCAATCCCACACAATAACCAGCACGCACAAGATCTCACACAATCCACACCCAGGTCACATGCGCTTAGTCCAACAAAGCTTAGAACAAGCAATAGGGACAAGGTCCACCAGCCAAGCAATGCCACAACCGATACTAAGACAAGCCCACAAGTACCAGCCAAAGACAAAAATCGAAAATTATATCTTGAGATTGTGACGGCCCAAGATGAAGTCCTAGGCCCAAATCTTGAAAAGAGTTAGATGAGAAAGAAAGAAAGAGAGTTGAGATGAGAAAAGAAATAGAATTGAGAAGATGAGAAAATAGAGAGATTAGATGAGAAAAGTAGTAATCTTTATTATTTGACTTGAATGAATGAATACAAATTTAGAATACAAGGCTATTTATAGAAAATTACATCAAATGCCCAAATTACAAAATAAGCCTAAGCTCCCAACGGCTAGTAGGGGAGCGCCTAACCTCCAACGGCTAGTACAGCTCGCAAGGCGCGCCTAGGCATGGCTCAGGTGCGGCACGGCCCTGGGAAGGAGGCTAGGGACGCGGCTGACACGGGACTGGCGCACGGCACTGGGACACGGCACTGGGACACGGCGCCCGGGACTGGTACACGGCACTGGCACTGGACTGGGACACGGGAAGGCAGCGACCAAGACCTTGTCATGACATTGTCAAGGCACGCGACAGCTCGGACCTGGGCAGTGACCTGGGACAGCTTGACACTCGACCCCGACACGGACCTCGGACAACCTGCTTGATATCTAGACAATGTCAAGGAAAACAAAAGGGTCATGACCATGACAATACCCACCCCCCCCCAAAAGCCAATCCTTGCCCTCAAGGATTGAAGTCCGGAAACTGGCCGTTGATGAAGGTCCAATTGTCACGAACCTAGGCCCGTGACTCGGTTAGAATTTGAGATAGAGGGGAGATTAGATGAGAGTTAGAGGAAGAGAGTAGAAATAGAGAGAGAATTAGAAGAGTTAGAGGGGAGAAGAAGTTAGAATTAGAAGGGAGAGAGAGAGACGGTTAGGGAGAGAGGAAGAGAAGAGGCAAATTTGATATTTTTCATTGATGATTCAAAATACACAATTACATGAGCTTAAATAGACCAAGGGGGAGGGGGACAACCGGCCTCCTAGGCCTTCCTACAACAACACAATTTCAAATTCAAAATTTAAATTATCTTTCCCTCCTTCTTCTTCCCTCCTAACCGGTTCCCTCCTCTTCCTAATTTCAAAATTTAAACTAATTTATACTTAACTAATTTTACAGTTTTATCCTACATATTCGATACAAAAAATAAAAAATAAAAAATGGGTTGTTGGGTACAAGGTCACGGTCAAGGATCGTGACAAACCCTTCCCCTTGAAAGCATCCTTGTCCTCAAGGATGAGTGGTACGCGCAACTTCCGTCCTTCGGTTCTCGTCTGCTTAGTATCTTCATTCTTATCCCTGGGTCATATGGATAAGTCTTGTCCTTAAGATCCTCTGGCCAAGGTTGAACTCGGTGGGTTGATCTCTTAGTGCCAATTCCGGTTCTAGGAAAATGTCCCCAAATCGGCACTTCCCTATTTTCTTTTTTCATGCCTCGGTTTGACCTCCTGCGCGTACCCTGCCGCTGCGGCTGCTACTGCTGCTGCTGCGTGGGTCCTAGCTGCGCAAACTCACCACGCTGTTGCTGCGCTTCAGTTGGCTGTGTCCATGACATGTGCTGCACCATGGAGTCCAGGCTGGGCGCATGGTGGGCGCTGGTATGTGGAGGCGATGCGCATCCCAATGCAAGTGGTGCGCACGGCTGCGCACCCTGAGTGAGCTCGGGTGCCTCTGGGCTTGATTCAGGCTGCTCCACTTGGTGCGGATGCATTGTCTTGTCCAACCCTTCCGGAGGTAAACGAGCCAAGTCATGGTTCTCATCCCCGGGTGATTTATCCGTCCTTTTGTTTAAGCTCTTGCGTGCGATGTCGGCTTCTTCCTTTGAGGTAAAGGTCACTAGAGCATCAACTTTATAGGTCGATGTCGAGTTAATCTTTATCTCTTCACGGCGGCCATAGGGGGAGAACACTTGGTAGAGGACGTCTTCGGTAACGGGATAGAGGAGATCCCACACTCGGACAATGAGCGTAGATCCTTGTGGATCCATGACAATTCGGTTGAGGGTGCGTTCTATCTTCGGATGAATGACGGTCTCGGAGGCCTCCTCGGCGATAGCCATAAAGAGGTGACCCAACAGATGTCCGGCCTTTTTGAAGAGCTTGGGGAGGCCTTTACCCGAAATTGATTGTAAGGCGGCTTTCTCGGATGTGCCTTGTAAGCGGACTGCCTTACCCTCTTTGAAGCAAGTGAACTTGAGGTTGGTGAAGTCAATTGTTACGGGCCCATATCGTTGGAGCCAATCAACTCCAAGGACCATGTCACTGCCCCGGAGTTCCAATACCCTCAATTTATCAACGAACGTTGTGCCTTGGACTTTCCACCTTACGCCCGGGCATTTCTGATAACTAACGAGGCTCTCCCCGTTTGCCACTGTTACGGTCATGACGACGGTGGGTACGGTTTCGAGCTGAAGCTCCCGGACCACATTAGCATCTAGGAAGCTATTAGTGGACCCGCTATCGATCAAGATTTTTACCTCTCGCTTCTTAATCAGGCCCTTCAATCTCAAGGTGTTGTGCGTGACTCGGCCCGAAAGTGCATTTAGAGAAACCTCCATAGCTCCATTGTCTTCTTCTTCGGTTTGCTCTTTACCTGCAACTTCCTGTTCTTGGGCTTCGTCTTCGACCTCTTCTCCTTCCATACTTTGTAAGGCCTTCTTACAAACGTGCCCCGGAAAGTATTTTTCATGGCACTTGTAACATTGGCCCGGCTCTCGTCTCGGGGCGCTGGACCCTGTGTTGCTGCTGCCGCTGGTTTTGGACACTGACCCGTGGGACTGGGCCCAGCCCTGGGGTGCTGCCGAGGACACTGGTCGGCTGCTGGGGACAGGCCGGGCGATAAAACTGGGCTGGTTGACAGGTCGGGCAGCATTCCTGATTTCGGCTACCGCAACCTCTTGGAGTTTGGCCTGTTCAAGGGCCATGCTAAGCTCGGTTGGCCGGCTTGCCTTGACGGATGCTCGAATGGCGGGCTTAAGTCCGCTAATAAAGCTCGAGACAAAGTATGCCTCGCTCAATGTCGGGTGATGGATAAGCATCCAGCTCCTTAATTCTTCAAATTTCAAAATATAATCTTCAACCGGCCCGTTTTGTGACATCTTGCTAAACTCCTCCACTATGTCTTGGAGTGATCGGTCCCCAAAACGTTTGCACAATTCGTCCATGAAAAAGGTCCACGTCATGTGAGGGTGTCTCAGTTCCAGCCCGTGGAACCAAATGTCCCCGTGTTCATGAAGGTGGCTTGAAGCATATTCAACCCACTCAGTTTCGGGCACTTGGTACCAACGAAAGTATTTAAGGCACTTACGGATCCAGGCTCTCGGGTTCGTACCTTCGAACTTTGGGATCTCGAGCTTGGGTGCATGGGAGGTCAAGGTGCGGTTGCTTCCGTGGCTTCGGTTAAAGTCCCCTTCATCCGTGACTCGCGGTGGGCCCGGGTTATTTCGGAGTTCTAAAGAGTGTATTGGAGGCGGTAGGATCCCATTGCCGGTTCTCGGGTACGTGCCTGACCCTCCTGGCGCGGCATTGTCACGGGCTCCCACGGTTGGTGCCACGGTCTCCACCTCGGTCCTCTTTTCCTGGGCCTTCACCAACCGACCCACGGCATCGGTTAGGGCCCTCAGGTCAGCCTTCACGTCCGCCATGTCTGCTCTTATCTCGATGTTGTTTCGGTTTTGTTGCTCCTCCAGTCGGTCCATCCTTTCCTCCAAGCGGACCATCCGATCATCAACGGCGTCGACCCACTCGTTGGTATCGGTGTGACCGGTTGAGGACATGCTTCTTGTTTTTTTTTTTTTTTTTTTTTTTTTGATTCGGTTTAACCGGATGAGAGGAAAAAAAAGGATAGGTTAAGCCCTTTTCCGGATCGGAAGATGGCTCTGATACCACTTTGTCACGAACCTAGGCCCGTGACTCGGTTAGAATTTGAGATAGAGGGGAGATTAGATGAGAGTTAGAGGAAGAGAGTAGAAATAGAGAGAGAATTAGAAGAGTTAGAGGGGAGAAGAAGTTAGAATTAGAAGGGAGAGAGAGAGACGGTTAGGGAGAGAGGAAGAGAAGAGGCAAATTTGATATTTTTCATTGATGATTCAAAATACACAATTACATGAGCTTAAATAGACCAAGGGGGAGGGGGACAACCGGCCTCCTAGGCCTTCCTACAACAACACAATTTCAAATTCAAAATTTAAATTATCTTTCCCTCCTTCTTCTTCCCTCCTAACCGGTTCCCTCCTCTTCCTAATTTCAAAATTTAAACTAATTTATACTTAACTAATTTTACAGTTTTATCCTACATATTCGATACAAAAAATAAAAAATAAAAAATGGGTTGTTGGGTACAAGGTCACGGTCAAGGATCGTGACACCAATCCTCCCAAGTCGTGGCATCCGGAGGCATGTTCTCCCATTGTACCAGAACCTGGGTGTGCTTCTTGCCACGGTGCGAAAGAGTACGTCTCTTGAGTACCTTGAGTAGGCGAACCTCGGGGTGGCCATCCGGGTGACACCGAGGCAAGGAAATACTGGGCACCACATTATCACCTATTTTTTTCTTAAGACGAGACACGTGAAAAACAGGATGAATTTTTGAATCGTTAGGTAAATCCAACCTATAAGCAACCTGACCAACCTTAGCTAGGACCCTATATGGACCATAATAGCGAGGGGCGAGCTTGAGGTTACGCCTCATAGCAACAGAGGTTTGGCGATACGGTTGGAGTTTTAAATACACGAAATCGCCTACATGAAACTCACGCTCCGTCCGATGCAAGTCGGCCTGTTGCTTGTAACGATGCTGGGCCTCGACTAAGTTCTCTTTTAATAGGTTGGTCATAGTTTGCCTATCACGAACCAAGGTCTCGACCCCGGGGGATGAGGACACACAAGGGTAATCAAGAGCCAACAACCGAGGTTCATAGCCGTACAAAGCAAGGAATGGTGTAGTCTTAATAGAGGTGTGGTAGTTAGTGTTATACCAAAATTCCGCTAACGCTAGCCACTGAGCCCAAGCCTTCGGTTTGTTTAAGGCCATAGCACGGAGGTAATTTTCCAAGCACTGATTTACTCTCTCGGTTTGGCCGTCGGATTGGGGGTGGTAGGAGGTACTCATGTTGAGCCCCACGCCCGCCAATCAAAAAAGTTCCCTCCAAAATAGGCTTTGGAAGGTGCCATCCCGATCCGATATAATGCTTTTAGGGAGCCTATGTAAACGGTAAATATTATCAAGGAAAAGTTGGGCCACCTAGAAGCCGTGAAAGGATGCGATAACGAAATAAAATGTGCATACTTAGTAAGATGATCAACAACAACCAAAATCGTATCCTTACCCAAGGACTTAGGCAACCCCTCAACAAAGTCAAGGCTTACGCTCTCCCAAGCTTGGGACGGTATAGGAAGTGGCTGAAGGAGGCCGGGGTAGGGAACGTGCTCGGCCTTGGTGCGCTGACAAATATCACACCTAGAAATCCACTCACGAAAGCTCGACTTCATGTTAGGCCAAAAGAAAAGACGTTTAGCACGAATAAGGGACCCATGGAGACCGGAATGGCCGCCAACGGGGGAGTCATGCAAAGCGTGCATGAGCTGCTGACGGAGGTCGGTATGCTCACCCACATAGACACGGTCCTTGTAACGTAGGACACCGCCATGGAATGAGTAGGGCCCTTGTCCTTTAGGATCAAGGGTAGCCCGTGTGATAAGGCCCAAGGCCTGAGCATCAGTTTCATAACTAGCTTCGACCTCACGGACCCATTGAGGAACTACCGTTGTTAAAACTAAACAAGAACCAAATTCTACCTCTTCATCACGCCTAGACAAGGCATCAGCTGCCTTATTCTCAAGGCCCTTACGATACTAGATACGATAACTTAAACCCATGAGCTTGGACATTCCTTTTTGTTGAAGTTGTGTAGTTATACGTTGGTCCAAGAGGAATCTAAGACTAGAGTGGTCAGTTTTAATGATAAAATGATGATCTAGCAAGTAGTGTCGCCACTTGGCCACAGCCATCAAAACCGCCATAAGCTCCTTCTCATAAATAGACAAACCCAATTGGCGAGGTCCTAAAGCCTTGCTAAGGTAGGCCAAGGGTCACCCGTCTTGACTAAGGACGGCCCCAATGCCAACTCCACAAGCGTCCGTCTCAAGTACGAAAGGCTTGGTAAAGTCGGGAAGAGTTAGGACCGGTGCCGACACCATAGCGTGCTTGAGAGTCTCAAAAGCACGTTGAGCATCCGCATTCCAATGGAATTCTCCTTTGGAAAGGAGGCTAGTCAACGGTTTACTAATCACCCCAAACCCCTTGATAAACTTGCGATAGTAACCTGTGAGGCCTAAAAGTCCCCTAAGGCTCTTTATGCTTTTTGGTTGAGGCCAAGAGGTCATAGCGTCAACCTTGCTAGGGTCTGTTGCTACCCCTTGCGGACTAATTATGTGGCCAAGATATTCGACATGATCAATACCAAAGACGCACTTGCTCATTTTAGCATACAACTCATTAGCACGCAAAGTGTCAAGGACCGTACCAAGATGCACAACATGAGAGGACATGCACGGACTATAAACCAGGATATCATCAAAGAAAATGAGGACAAATTTACGGAGAAAAGAAGAGAAAACCTCATTCATGAGCTCCTGAAAAGTGGCCGGTGCGTTGGTAAGACCAAACGGCATGACCTTAAACTCGTAGTGCCCGTGGTGGGTGCGAAATGCGGTTTTGGGAATGTCTTCTTCACGAACCCGGATTTGATGGTAACCTGCCCTAAGATCTATTTTGGAAAACACACATGCTCCACGCAACTCGTCAAGCAAATCGTCAATAACAGGAATGGGAAATTGGCCCCGAATTGTTATACTATTAAGTTGACGATAGTCGACACAAAAACGATAGTTACCATCTTTCTTGCGAACTAGAAGCATAGGAGAGGCGAAAGGGCTACGGCTATGGCGAATTATAGAAGAAGACAACATCTCCCTAACTTGCTTTTCTATCTCGTTCTTTTGACTATGGGGATATCGGTAAGGTCTAATATGTACGGGCTTAACATTGGGATGGGTGGGTATAGCGTGGTCATGGGTACGGTTGGGGGGAAGCGACCTAGGGACGGCAAAAACATCACTATAGTTCTCAAGGACCGGCCGTAGGTCGGAATGGACATAAGGTTGTTGTTCCTCTCTACCTATAGCCAAAAATAAGTGACCAACAACACAATTAACTTTCTTTTTAATAAACCGGGCAAGACTTTTTTCAGACATAGCGTGTAAGGCAGCATTATCAGAAGTGCCTTGCAAATGTATTGCCTTACCATCCTTAACACAAGAAAATTTAAGGTTTGTAAAATCAAAGGTAACGGGTCCATACCTTTGGAGCCAATCGACTCCAAGAACCATGTCGCTACCTCTAAGGTCAAGCACCCGCAAGTCGTCCGAGAATGTGTGGCCTTGCACCTTCCACTTGAGACTCGGGCACTTTTGGTAACTCGTCAAGTTCTCACCTTTTGCAACGGTGACAGTCATTACTATGGTTGGAACGGTCTCAAGCCTGAGTTCGTTGACGACTCTTGAATCAAGGAAGCTATTGGTGCTCCCACTATCCACTAGGATTGTAAGGGACCGTTTCTTGATGGAGCCCTTCAACCTTAGTGTGTTGTGTGTAATGCGCCCTGACAGGGCATTCAAAGAGATCTCCATAGCACCGTCCCCGTCCTCTTGAGGGATCTCTTCCTCAATGTCAACTAAGTCCTCTTCATCCCCGTCTTGGGCTTCTTGACCTTCCATACATTGCAGCTGCTTGTTCTTGCACACGTGCCCGGGATAGTAACTTTCCTGGCACCTAAAACACTGTCCGGGTTCACGCCTGGGAGCGTTGGAGGAGGAAGACTGCACTGGCGCAGCCCGTGCTGGGCCGCCCTGGGACACGGGCGCCTGGGATAGGCCTGGGCCCTGGTAGGACGCGCTCGGACCGGATCTGTAGGAGGAGGCTGGTCTGGATCCTGACGCGGCACGGCTGAAACCAGGCCTGGTACCCGTGGCCTTGTTTATCTCGGCCATGGTGATTTCTTGCAACTTGGCTTGCTCAATGGCGTAACTCATTTCCGTAGGCCTGTTGGCCTTGACGGCTGCGCGTATGGCGGGCTTTAACCCACCAATAAAACTGGACACAAAATAAGAATGGCTCAAAGTAGGATGGTAGATCATCATCTAACTCCGCAATTCCTAGAATTGTACTTCGTCGTCCTCCACGGTACCCAATTGCACGGTCTTGTTGAATTGTTCGACGACATCTTGCATGGACTTGTCACCAAATCTTTTGTAAAGTTCGTCCACAAAAAATTGCCAAGGCATGACGGGGTTTCGTAGTTCCAAGGCATGAAACCAAATATCCCCATAATCATGCAAGTGCAAGGATGCCAAAGCAACCCGATCATCTATTGGGACTTGATACCAACAGAAGTATTTCTTACACTTGCGGATCCAAAGTCTTGGGTTCTTGCCATCAAATTTTGAAAAATCAAGTTTAGGGTTATAATGGGCGGAACAAGAACGAGCACTCACGGTATTACCACTATGTTCCCCATCCTCGGAGAGGGGGTGAGGTCTTTGATCATGGGCACGGCGTGGTGGTGGTTGTGGTGGTGGTGGTGGTGGTGGTATAAGTCCGGATCCTCCAATATGAATATAGTTGCCCGAACCCACCTGATCTTGTGTTGCAATTTCAGGCACGGTTTCGGGACGCCTTTCCGGAATTTCCATAGAACGTACCGACTCGGCCAAGGATGCTACGGTTTCTTGAAGTGAACGATGGTCTTCTTGAATCTTACGTTGATTTTCTTGAAAATCACGTTGGCCTTGTCCAAAACTTTCGACCTGATTTGCTAGGCGATCCACCGTTCCCCTTAATCCTTCGTTTGACACACTTTGGTCACGGATCAAGGCATCAATTCTATCAAGTCTTCTTTCAAGTGATGAATACAGTTCTTGAGATTCGGCGGTCTCCTCAGATGAAGACATGTTGCAGGCGTTGCGCGTGACAGCCAGTTTTGCACGATCGTAGTTGCTTTGATACCAATTTGTCACAATCTTGAGATTGTGACGGCCCAAGATGAAGTCCTAGGCCCAAATCTTGAAAAGAGTTAGATGAGAAAGAAAGAAAGAGAGTTGAGATGAGAAAAGAAATAGAATTGAGAAGATGAGAAAATAGAGAGATTAGATGAGAAAAGTAGTAATCTTTATTATTTGACTTGAATGAATGAATACAAATTTAGAATACAAGGCTATTTACAGAAAATTACATCAAATGCCCAAATTACAAAATAAGCCTAAGCTCCCAACGGCTAGTAGGGGAGCGCCTAACCTCCAACGGCTAGTACAGCAGGCAAGGCGCGCCTAGGCACGGCTCAGGTGCGGCACGGCCCTGGGAAGGAGGCTGGGGACGCGGCTGACACGGGACTGGCGCATGGCACTGGGACACGGCACTGGGACACGGCGCCTGGGACTGGGACACGGCACTGGCACTGAACTGGGACACGGGAAGGCAGCAACCAAGACCTTGTCATGACATTGTCAAGGCACGCGACAGCTCGGACCTGGGCAGTGACCTGGGACAGCTTGACACTCGACCCCGACACGGACCACGGACAACCTGCTTGATATCTAGACAATGTCAAGGAAAATAAAAGGGTCATGACCATGACATAGTCAACGCTCATTCCCGCTTCTTTTCCTTTGGTAACCGTCACCAATATGTGTCACGTGCTCTTTCTTACCATTCTTTAAGGTCGGGCTTCATTGGGCCTCATTGGGCCTACTTGGGCCTGGGCCGGGCCAGTGCCCTGCACTGGGCCCGTGCCTATCGCTACTCGTCTGCGCCCTTGGGCCGGCCCAGTGCCGTGCCCTGGGCCTTGTCATGACACCGTCTAGGTCGTGCCCAGTCTATGTCTTGACATTGTCTAGGACCGAGCCAGGTCCTTGTCAAGACATTGCTTGGGGCCGAGCCAGAACTTTGTCATGATATTGTCTTGGGTCGTGCCAGACCCTTGTCATGACACTGTCCTGGGCCGTGCTTGGCCCTTGTCATGACACTGTCGTGGGTCGTGCCAGACCCTTGTCACGACACTGTCCTGGGCCGTGCTTGGCCCTTGTCATGACACTGTCGTGGGTCGTGCCAGACCCTTGTCACGACATTGTCCTGGGCCGTGCCTGGCCCTTGTCATGACATAGTCTTGGGTCGTGCCAGACCCTTGTCACAACACTGTCTTGGGTCGTGCCAGACCCTTGTCACGACACTGTCCTGGGCCGTGCCTGGCCCTTGTCATGACACTGTCTTGGGTCGTGCCAGACCCTTGTCACGACATTGTCCAGGGCCGTGCCTGGCCCTTGTCATGACACTGTCTTGGGCCCGCGTCCGTGTCGGTTCCCACTTTGTTCGTCACTTAGGCCTAGGTCCGCGGAGGCCTAATGCACCCTTACCTGAGTGCGCACCTCGTCCACACGATGCCAATCTTTGGCGGCCCATCTGACACGGCACAGGCACAAGGCACACACCTGTGCCCCGATCCTTGGTGTCACGGGTCTTACAGTAGGCCCCTATCCTACCATCGAAAGTTGATAGGGCAGAAATTTGAATGATGCGTCGCCGGCGCTAAGGCCGTGCGATCCGTCGAGTTATCATGAATCATCAGAGCAACAGGCGAGGCCCGCGTTGACCTTTTATCTAATAAATGCATCCCTTCCAGAAGTCGGGGTTTGTTGTACGTATTAGCTCTAGAATTACAATGGTTATCCGAGTAGCAAATACCATCAAACAAACTACAACTGATTTAATTAGCCATTCGCAGTTTCACAGTCTGAATTAGTTCATACTTACACATGCATGGCTTAATCTTTGAGACAAGCATATGACTACTGGCAGGATCAACCAGGTAGCACTCCTATCCCGACGTCCGTGCGCATGAGCCCTGCCCGCCGAGTGTTCCGCATCCCAGAGAACAGCTCCACCCATGGCCCGCGGCAGCACCGCCCCATGGCGCCGTGCGCATGGACTACAGGCTTCGCTAGCAATGGTCCGCCCGCACCCCCGGAAGGGTGCCGGGAGGAGGTGAGGTACTTTCAGGTACTCGAGTGCCATCAAGGGCATGAAACACAAGAAACCGTACGCGGCCCAAGGCATTGCGCCCTTGGAGCACACCTGGAGGGGGACACGAGCCGACGGTTCTAGGCACAAGCCGTAAGCCCACCTGCCAACAGTGACCCCTTCGCAACTCACACGCGCCCACATTCTCAGCAGAGCACTACGAGGCAAGCGTCGCAACCCCAAAAGACATGGGACCGCGACGGCGTCCCGCAGCGTCAAATGAGTCCCGCTACGCGTGCAGAAACACAAAAACCCCACCGCACCACCAAGAGGCCCGCTCCGCCCCGGTGCGCCAAGACGCCTAAGAAGCAGTACCAACTAGGCTGCTGAGTCGTCGCCACAGGCTTTCGCCCGCAGCTCATCATGCCAGGCTTTCCCGCTCCCATACCGAATCCCACTAGGCACCCCGGCACCCCGAAGACGAGAAGCACTCCTGGAAGTGATCCGCCCTGCCGCTCCACGAAGATGTTATAAAAATTCAGAAAATACTTGCAAAAACCTTGCAACCGGGTATCCAAACGATCTCAGGTGTTGAGGCGTGTGATCACTATCCTTAAGGTTTATTTCGGTATACGAAATATCCTCGGGGATACAACAACTACCAAAATATGGAGTGAAGAAGTGTATGGGAAGAGATTGATAAAGACGTCTAAAGATTGGCCTGAATTTGAGAACACACCCTTTGAAAATCTCACAAAGAACACAAGAACCAAGAAGATGATCTTCAAATTTCTTTCTTGTGATACTTCTCTACCAATTCAAATGTTTTCTTCTTTTTGATGAGAGGGGAGAATATCTGAATTCATTGTCTTAAGAACGTCCCAAAACCAACAGCATCAACATATAAAAGAACTGGGAAGAAACCGCGCAGAAAACCGTCAAAACCGACCTGTGTGTCGAAGTTGTGTGTCGACACACAGACCTGTGTGTCGACACACAGTATCGACACACAGCTTTCTGTAAGCCTGTGTGTCGATACTGTCAACACACAGGTCGATACACTGGCTTACTGTAAGCCTGTGTGTCGACACACAGGTTTCCTCCGTGCGCACCTGAAATGGGCTGTGTGTCGACACACGGGCCATGTGTGTCGACACACAGCTATCTCCCCTGCATTCTATAGGATTTTGTGTCAACATGTATGACCCATGTGTCGACACATACTCCCAATAATGCTCTAATCACTCATACAAGTATCGGGACAATCTCAAATACATCTTATATACATATAAACAATATTTAACACACATATATACATTTTATACAACAAATATTTTGAAAATACATCAACAATCCCCCAGCATTTTCAAAATACAACCAATCTCAAAGTGACATCTCGTTTAAAGGAGGCCTTATTGTGCATCAACGAGGGTGTCTCACGATTGAACTCCCAGCTAGTGAAAAGACCATACAGTTAATCGGATCGAAAATGGTAGACCAAGCTTTGAACCATACAACCCATTTAACTAACCGACTATCTAATCACACACAAAGCGTACTCCCCGTACACACCCTACACCTCCCAGATCGACACATTTATGGCCTTGTGTCATGTACCCTTCGTGAGTGTTTCAGGGCCAAACCCTTGTCAAAAATCACCCCTTTGAAGCAGCCAAACTTCAACACTCACTAAGGTGGACCTCATTGATCATGCCCCTGCGATACGACATTCAATAAGTTCTAAAACCAGGTCCATTAAGAGCATTTGCTCATCCTTTTATAATCACTAACGTAGGTATCAAGCACTTCACACTCGGGATGGAAACTAACTCATTTAGTGCTTGCAGTCACACAGATGACAAGTCTCTCTCATTGAACCCGAGACCTAGCGTCATACTAGACGTCGAGTTGAGGGCCTATCATGGGCGACTAATTATGACAGGTTTCAACCCCATCCCTTCATTTGTTTTCAAAACCAAATCTCTAGCCAGGCCTTTAGTAAATGGATCCGCTAGATTCTGACAGGTTCTCACGAAGTCCACAGTGATAACACCTTCCCGAATAAGGTGTCTCACCATACTATGTCTCACACCAATGTGTCTGGACTTCCCATTATACACTTCACTGTATGCTTTAGAAAGCGTAGCCTGACTATCACAATGGATTGAAATAGGAGAAAT
This sequence comes from Simmondsia chinensis, assembly GCA_018398585.1. Classification (NCBI taxonomy): domain Eukaryota; kingdom Viridiplantae; phylum Streptophyta; class Magnoliopsida; order Caryophyllales; family Simmondsiaceae; genus Simmondsia; species Simmondsia chinensis. The sequence goes on along the minus strand of JAGTTD010000016.1, from coordinate 15,848,654 downwards.
CGGCTTCGGTTACAAAGGTATCTCATACAAGAGATCCTTTAACCACTCGGCTTCTTTAGCCGCAGAAGCAAGAGCTATAAACTCCGCCGCCATTGCAGAGTCAGATATGCAAGTTTGTTTCTTGGAACCCCAAGAAACCGCACTCCCACCAAACAGGAATACCCATCCACTCGTGGATGCATGATCCTCCACATCGGAGATCCAACTTGCATTAGTATATCCTTCCAAAATAGGAGGATACCCAACATAATTGAGACCATAATCCATAGTCTTCTTTAGGTACTTTAGTACCCGGTGCACTGCATTCCAGTGCAACTTACTCGGTTTGCTGGTATACCTACTCAGCTTTCCAACAACAAAGGCAATATCAGGCCTAGTGCTTGTCATGGCATACATGAGACAGCCAATAGCTCGAGCATACTCCAATTGTGCCACTGGAGCACCCCCATTCGGTTCTAATTTGACACTAGGATCCATCGGTGTGGATATCGGTGCACAGTCAAAGAAATGGAACCTTTTCAACACCTTTTCGATATAGTGAGACTGTGTCAAGGAAATGGAATTACCATTCCTTACAATTCTGATACCGAGGATCACCTCCGCCTCAACCATGTCTTTCATAGCAAAGTTTTCAGAGAGAAACAGTTTAGTTCTCTCTACTTGCTCCATATCAGAACCGAAAATCAGCATGTCATCGACATACAAACATATAATGACCCCTTTGCCATTATCAAACTTGCTATAGACACATTTATCTGATTCGTTTATAACGAATCCATTGTTCAATACAACCTGATCAAAATTTTGGTGCCATTGCTTCGGAGCTTGTTTCAGTCCATACAGAGAACGTATGAGTTTACACACTTTTCTCTCTTGGCCCGGAACAACAAACCCTTCTGGTTGTTCCATGTATACTTCCTCCTCTAGCTCACCATTCAGGAATGCCGTTTTGACATCCATTTGGTGTATCACTAGTTTAAAAATGGAGGCAAGAGCAATAAGTACCCTTATCGTCGATATCCTTGCCACTGGGGCATAGGTATCAAAGTAATCTAGCCCATGTCTTTGGGTGAATCCTTTAGCCACCAATCGGGCTTTAAATTTGTCAATTGATCCATCAACTTTCATCTTCTTTTTGAAGATCCATTTGCACCCGATGGGTTTACTTCCTCGTGGAAGATCCTCAATAATCCAGGTATTATTACCTAAAATGGAATCCATTTCATTGTTTATAGCCTCTTTCCAAAACGAGACATCATGAGACCTCATCGCCTCATCAAACGTCATGGGATCAGCTTCCATGACACAACAATATGGAACCACTTGGTCCACATCGTTCCTCGGACCTTCTACCAAATACGTGTAGAAGTCCGAACCGAAGGATTTCTCCTTCCTTGCTCTCTTACTCCTTCGGAGTTCTAGAGCCCTATCAAGGACATTCTCCCTCTCATGACGAACAACGTCATTAGACACTTGCGTGTCAATCTCAACCGGTACATAATCCCTAGGTCTAGGGATAGAAGTAAACCGATTCTCATCAAATATTGCATCTCTCGATTCTATTATCGTATTCACGTTGATATAATCATTAGGTTCAACAATATAGAACCGATATGCCTTACTATGAGACGCATAACCCACAAAGATGCAATCAATGCCTCTTTCACCTAATTTTTTTCGTTTAGGTTCAGGGACTCTAACAACTGCCCTACACCCCCACACTTTTAGGTAATCTAAATTAGGGGCTCGTTTGTTCCACAACTCATATGGAGTTATTTTATTTCTCTTGTTTGGAACTCTATTTAATATGTGACAGGCCGTTAACATAGCCTCACCCCAAAATCCATCACTGAGACCGGAATAAGATAACATGGAATTAACCATCTCAGTTAGAGTCCGGTTTTTCTTCTCAGCCACGCCATTTTGTTGTGGCGTATAAGGTGCAGTTATTTCATGTATTATTCCCGTGGATTCAAAATATTTAGGATCGTAGTATTCGCCACCACGATCCGACCTTAAATGCTTGAGGAAGGTTTCACAGTGTAATTCAGATTCTGCTTTATATGCTTTAAACCTATCAAGCGAGTCGTCTTTGTTACTTATCAAATAAACATAACAAAATCTTGAATAATCATCGATAAATGTAACAAAGTAATTCTTTCCACCCAAACTCGGTGATCGCTTGAAGTCACACAAGTCACTATGGACTAGATCAAGTAGATTAGTCTCTCTTTGCACAGAAGGAAATGGAGATTTCGTTATTTTTGTTAGCATACAAGTCTTGCACTTGTCAACAACTTTATCTATGTGAGGAATCAACGAAGAATTATCCATTTCATGTAATCTACGAAAATTCACATGACCTAGTCTATAATGCCATAAAAATGACGAATCAAGCATATAAACAGAATCAACGTTCTTATTATTAACATTTAGTTTAAACATACCATTACATAGGTAACCTTTCCCAACAAATACACCACCCTTTGACAAAATAAACTTGTCGGCCTCAAAGACCAACTTGAACCCAAACCTATTCAACAGGCCACCCGATACAAGATTCTTCTTAACATCAGAAGCGAAGCATACATCGGTTAAAGTAAGGGTTTTTCCGGATGTGAAAAGTAAGTCAATTTTTCCCTTCCCTTTAACCGGTACCGATGCCCCATTTCCCATGAACAAATCAGTTCCGTTGTCCATGGGCTCAAAAGTGTAGAAGAACCCCCTATCCTTACATACATGCTTCGTGGCCCCCGAGTCAATCCACCAAGAATTATCACTCTCGATTAGATTGACTTCCGAAATCATCGCCACGAACCTCTCGTTCGAATTTTTAGTGCGATGATCAAGCCCCTTGCCTTTGTTCTTTTTAAGGCGATAAAAGTCTTTTCGCATATGACCGGGCTTCTGACACTCCCAACAAACAACTTTCGGCCTCTTGTGCTTATTGTTCTTTTAGAAGTGTCCGGTTCTCTTTGGTCCCTTACTAGATTGGCCTTCCTCTGCGACATTGATTTTACCAACATCACTCGGGCGGTCTTTGTTGTCATCTTGCACCCTGTAACCTTCCTCAATACGTAAATGGTTAGCGAGTTCCTCAATTGACATATCCTCCTTCTTATGTATTAAATTTTTCCTTACATCTTTCCAAGAGGGAGGAAGTTTGTCAATTAAGGAAGAAACAACGATTGTGTCATCCATATTCATGTTATGTTGTTTAAAATTATTTAATATACGTTCTATTTCATGGAATTGCTCCATGACAGGACGGCCATCAATCATCTTATAATTATTAAATTGACTAACCAAGAATTTTTTGCTTGTTGCATCCTCGGCCATGTAACGAGCCTCAAGTGCTTCCCATAGTTCCTTCGCGGTTGACATGTTAGAGTAAATGTCAAACAAGGCATCGGTCATCCCATTCAAGATGTGCCCTCTACAAATGTAATCATCGTTTTCCCACTTCAGTCTTGCCCTTTGCTCAGCCAGCGTTTCTTCCTCCTCAGAAACGGGGGATGGAGACGGTGTATTCAGGACATACACCACATTCAGCGTTGTTATGAGAAAATGCATCTTCCTCTGCCATCGTCGAAAATTTCCCCCATCAAACCGGTCCAATTTCACAAAATTGGATGTCATTTCCCTTAGTGATGAAGCCATAACCCAAACCAGAATGTTAAACCTTAAGATTGTTATAAAAATTCAGAAAATACTTGCAAAAACCTTGCAACTGGGTATCCAAACGATCTCAGGTGTTAAGGTGTAACGAACCTTGATGTTCGTTTCGAGCTCTGATACCACTTTGTCACAAACCTAAGCCTGTGACTTGGATAATTTTAGAAAAGGGGAGAACGAGAGAGAGAGAAGTGGAGAAGTTAGAAGAGATTGAGGAAAGAATTAGAAGAGTTAGAGGAGTTAGAAGTAGAGGGTTAGAGAAGGGAAGGAGGAGTAGAGAATTTAGAATTTTGAGAGGGGGAGGGGGACGGTTAGAGAGCAAGAGGGAAAGGAGAGAGATAATTTGGGATTTTCATTTTTAATTCATCCATGCCAAATTACAAGCTTACAAGCATATTTATAGAGTTTTTCCTAGGTACCTAATCCCTACTACTTAGCCCACATTTAATTAATACAATTACATCATTACAATTTTAAATTAACCCTTTGCCTCCTAATCTACCCCAACCGGTTCCCTCCTAAATTCAAATTCAAAATTTAAACTAATTAGTTTTACAATATTGTTTATTACATAACCGATACAAAAATAATAAAAGCGAAAAATAGCCGTTTGGTTCCTTGGCTTGTGAGAGTCACGGCTAGGGTCGTGACAAACCCTTCCCCTTGAAAACATCCTTGTCCTCAAGGATGAGTGGTACGCGCAACCTCCGTCCTTCGGTTCTCGTCCGCTTAGTATCTTCATTCTTATCCCTGGGTCATATGGATAAGTCTTGTCCTTAAGATCCTCTGGCCAAGGTTGAACTCGGTGGGTTGATCTCTTTGTGCCAATTCTGGTTCTAGGAAAATGTCTCCAAATCGGCACTTCGCCATTTTCTTTGTTCATGCCTCGGTTTGACCTCCTGCGCGCACCCTGCCGCCGCTGCTGCTGCTGCTGCGTGGGTCCCGGCTGCGCAAACTCACCACGCTGTTGCTGCGCTTCAGTTGGCTGTGTCCAGGACATGTGCTGCGCCATGGAGTCCAAGCTTGGCGCATGGTGGGCGCCGGTATGTGCAGGTGATGCGCATCCCAATGCAAGTGGTGCGCACGGCTGCGCACCCTGAGTGAGCTCGGGTGCCTCTGAGCTTGATTCGGGTTGCTCCACTTGGTGCAGATGCATTGTCTTGTCCAACCCTTCCGGAGGTAAACGAGCCAAGTCATGGTTCTCATCCCCGGGTGATTTATCCGTCCTTTTGTTCCTGTTAGCTAATACCTCGTTCAAACACATTGAGATTTTCTTGTAATTCCAGGGAAATCGAACTTCCATATTACAACAGTTCTCGTAGATGCACCTTTTGTTTAAGCTCTTGCGTGCGATGTCGGCTTCTTCCATTGAGGTTAAGGTCACTAGAGCATCAACCTTATGGGTCGATGTCGAGTTAACCTTTATCTCTTCAAGGCGGCCATAGGGGGAGAACACTTGGTAGAGGACGTCTTCGGTAACGGGATAGAGGAGATCCCACACTTGGACAATGAGCGTAGATCCTTGAGGATCCATGACAATTCGGTTGAGGGTGGAATAAATTTTTCTTTTTTTTTTTTTGGATTTCAGGACGCAGCGGAATTTTTTTTTTTTTTTTTTAATTTGAAAATGAGACCCTCGATCTCAAGATGTTGAAAATGCAGCAGAAATTTTTTTTTTTTTTTTTTGATGGGGTTTTAACCGAATGAGGGAAGTAAGGATAGGATATGCCCTCTTCGATCGGAAGATGGCTCTGATACCAAATGTAACGAACCTTGATGTTCGTTTCGAGCTCTGATACCACTTTGTCACAAACCTAAGCCTGTGACTTGGATAATTTTAGAAAAGGGGAGAACGAGAGAGAGAGAAGTGGAGAAGTTAGAAGAGATTGAGGAAAGAATTAGAAGAGTTAGAGGAGTTAGAAGTAGAGGGTTAGAGAAGGGAAAGAGGAGTAGAGAATTTAGAATTTTGAGAGGGGGAGGGGGACGGTTAGAGAGCAAGAGGGAAAGGAGAGAGATAATTTGGGATTTTCATTTTTAATTCATCCATGCCAAATTACAAGCTTACAAGCATATTTATAAAGTTTTTCCTAGGTACCTAATCCCTACTACTTAGCCCACATTTAATTAATACAATTACATCATTACAATTTTAAATTAACCCTTTGCCTCCTAATCTACCCCAACCGGTTCCCTTCTAAATTCAAATTCAAAATTTAAACTAATTAGTTTTACAATATTGTTTATTACATAACCGATACAAAAATAATAAAAGCGAAAAATAGCCGTTTGGTTCCTTGGCTTGTGAGAGTCACGGCTAGGGTCGTGACAAACCCTTCCCCTTGAAAACATCCTTGTCCTCAAGGATGAGTGGTACGCGCAACCTCCGTCCTTCGGTTCTCGTCCGCTTAGTATCTTCATTCTTATCCCTGGGTCATATGGATAAGTCTTGTCCTTAAGATCCTCTGGCCAAGGTTGAACTCGGTGGGTTGATCTCTTTGTGCCAATTCTGGTTCTAGGAAAATGTCTCCAAATCGGCACTTCGCCATTTTCTTTGTTCATGCCTCGGTTTGACCTCCTGCGCGCACCCTGCCGCCGCTGCTGCTGCTGCTGCGTGGGTCCCGGCTGCGCAAACTCACCACGCTGTTGCTGCGCTTCAGTTGGCTGTGTCCAGGACATGTGCTGCGGCATGGAGTCCAAGCTTGGCGCATGGTGGGCGCCGTTATGTGCAGGTGATGCGCATCCCAATGCAAGTGGTGCGCACGGCTGCGCACCCTGAGTGAGCTCGGGTGCCTCTGGGCTTGATTCGGGTTGCTCCACTTGGTGCAGATGCATTGTCTTGTCCAACCCTTCCGGAGGTAAACGAGCCAAGTCATGGTTCTCATCCCCGGGTGATTTATCCGTCCTTTTGTTCCTGTTAGCTAATACCTCGTTCAAACACATTGAGATTTTCTTGTAATTCCAGGGAAATCGAACTTCCATATTACAGCAGTTGTCGCAGATGCACCTTTTGTTTTAGCTCTTGCGTGCGATGTCGGCTTCTTCCATTAAGGTAAAGGTCACTAGGGCATCAACCTTATGGGTCGATGTCGAGTTAATCTTTATCTCTTCAAGGCGGCCATAGGGGGAGAACACTTGGTAGAGGACGTCTTCGGTAACGGGACAGAGGAGATCCCACACTTGGACAATGAGCGTTGATCCTTGAGGATCCATGACAATTCGGTTGAGGGTGGAATAAATTTTTCTTTTTTTTTTTTGGATTTCAGGACGCAGCGGAATTTTTTTTTTTTTTTTTTTAATTTGAAAATGAGACCCTCGATCTCAAGATGTTGAAAATGCAGCAGAAAATTTTTTTTTTTTTTTTTTTTGATTCGGTTTTAACCGAATGAGGGAAGTAAGGATAGGATATGCCCTCTACGATCGGAAGATGGCTCTGATACCAAATGTAACGAACCTTGATGTTCGTTTCGAGCTCTGATACCACTTTGTCACAAACCTAAGCCTGTGACTTGGATAATTTTAGAAAAGGGGAGGACGAGAGAGAGAGAAGTGGAGAAGTTAGAAGAGATTGAGGAAAGAATTAGAAGAGTTAGAGGAGTTAGAAGTAGAGGGTTAGAGAAGGGAAGGAGGAGTAGAGAATTTAGAATTTTGAGAGGGGGAGGGGGAGGGGGACGGTTAGAGAGCAAGAGGGAAAGGAGAGAGATAATTTGGGATTTTCATTTTTAATTCATCCATGCCAAATTACAAGCTTACAAGCATATTTATAGAGTTTTTCCTAGGTACCTAATCCCTACTACTTAGCCCACATTTAATTAATACAATTACATCATTACAATTTTAAATTAACCCTTTGCCTCCTAATCTACCCCAACCGGTTCCCTCCTAAATTCAAATTCAAAATTTAAACTAATTAGTTTTACAATATTGTTTATTACATAACCGATACAAAAATAATAAAAGCGAAAAATAGCCGTTTGGTTCCTTGGCTTGTGAGAGTCACGGCTAGGGTCGTGACAAACCCTTCCCCTTGAAAACATCCTTGTCCTCAAGGATGAGTGGTACGCGCAACCTCCGTCCTTCGGTTCTCGTCCGCTTAGTATCTTCATTCTTATCCCTGGGTCATATGGATAAGTCTTGTCCTTAAGATCCTCTGGCCAAGGTTGAACTCGGTGGGTTGATCTCTTTGTGCCAATTCTGGTTCTAGGAAAATGTCTCCAAATCGGCACTTCGCCATTTTCTTTGTTCATGCCTCGGTTTGACCTCCTGCGCGCACCCTGCCGCCGCTGCTGCTGCTGCTGCGTGGGTCCCGGCTGCGCAAACTCACCACGCTGTTGCTGCGCTTCAGTTGGCTGTGTCCAGGACATGTGCTGCGCCATGGAGTCCAAGCTTGGCGCATGGTGGGCGCCGGTATGTGCAGGTGATGCGCATCCCAATGCAAGTGGTGCGCACGGCTGCGCACCCTGAGTGAGCTCGGGTGCCTCTGAGCTTGATTCGGGTTGCTCCACTTGGTGCAGATGCATTGTCTTGTCCAACCCTTCCGGAGGTAAACGAGCCAAGTCATGGTTCTCATCCCCGGGTGATTTATCCGTCCTTTTGTTCCTGTTAGCTAATACCTCGTTCAAACACATTGAGATTTTCTTGTAATTCCAGGGAAATCGAACTTCCATATTACAACAGTTCTCGTAGATGCACCTTTTGTTTAAGCTCTTGCGTGCGATGTCGGCTTCTTCCATTGAGGTAAAGGTCACTAGAGCATCAACCTTATGGGTCGATGTCAAGTTAATCTTTATCTCTTCAAGGCGGCCATAGGGGGAGAACACTTGGTAGAGGACGTCTTCGGTAACGGGATAGAGGAGATCCCACACTTGGACAATGAGCGTAGATCCTTGAGGATCCATGACAATTCGGTTGAGGGTGGAATAAATTTTTCCTTTTTTTTTTTTGGATTTCAGGACGCAGCGGAATTTTTTTTTTTTTTTAATTTGAAAATGAGACCCTCGATCTCAAGATGTTGAAAATGCAGCAGAAAAATTTTTTTTTTTTTTTGATTCGGTTTTAACCGAATGAGGGAAGTAAGGATAGGATATGCCCTCTTCGATCGGAAGATGGCTCTGATACCAAATGTAACGAACCTTGATGTTCGTTTCGAGCTCTGATACCACTTTGTCACAAACCTAAGCCTGTGACTTGGATAATTTTAGAAAAGGGGAGAACGAGAGAGAGAGAAGTGGAGAAGTTAGAAGAGATTGAGGAAAGAATTAGAAGAGTTAGAGGAGTTAGAAGTAGCGGGTTAGAGAAGGGAAGGAGGAGTAGAGAATTTAGAATTTTGAGAGGGGGAGGGGGACGGTTAGAGAGCAAGAGGGAAAGGGGAGAGATAATTTGGGATTTTCATTTTTAATTCATCCATGCCAAATTACAAGCTTACAAGCATATTTATAGAGTTTTTCCTAGGTACCTAATCCCTACTACTTAGCCCACATTTAATTAATACAATTACATCATTACAATTTTAAATTAACCCTTTGCCTCCTAATCTACCCCAACCGGTTCCCTCCTAAATTCAAATTCAAAATTTAAACTAATTAATTTTACAATATTGTTTATTACATAACCGATACAAAAATAATAAAAGCGAAAAATAGCCGTTTGGTTCCTTGGCTTGTGAGAGTCACGGCTAGGGTCGTGACATAAGGCGTGTGATCACTATCCTTAAGGTTTATTTCGGTCTACGAAATATCCTCGGGGATACAACAACTACCAAAATATGGAGTGAAGAAGTGTATGGGGAGAGATTGATAAAGACGTCTAGAGATTGGCCTAAATTTGAGAACACACCCTTTGAAAATCTCACAAAGAACACAAGAACCAAGAAGATGATCTTCAAATTTCTTTCTTGTGATACTTCTCTACCAATTCAAATGTTTTCTTCTTTTTGATGAGAGGGGAGAATATCTGAATTCATTGTCTTAAGAACGTCCCAAAACCAAGAGCATCAACATATAAAAGAACTGGGAAGAAACCGCGCAGAGAATTGTCAAAACCGACCTGTGTGTCGACACACAGACCTGTGTGTCGACACACACAGGCTTACTGTAAGCCTGTGTGTTGACACACAATTTCTGTGTGTCGACACACAGGTTTCCTCCGTGCGCACCTGAAATGGACTGTGTGTCGACACACGGGCCATGTGTGTCGACACACTGCTATCTCCCCTGCGTTCTATAGGATTTTGTGTCGACACATATGACCCATGTGTCAACACATACTCCCTATAGTGCTCTAATAACTCATACAAGTATCGGGACAATCTCAAATATATCTTATATACATATAAACAATATTTAACACACATATATACATTTTATACAACAAATATTTTGAAAATACATCAACAGAAGATGCCCGGTCCGCCACACTGCGTTGAGTTGTCCCCCAGAAGCTTACTAACGAGGCTCAGTCGAAGCCGAAGGCTAGGCCCGCAGCTCGCCTCGCCACGCGTTCCCGCTCCTATCTCGAATCCCTCTGAGACATCCCAACACGCCGGGGAGGACAGGGCCGCCTCGTAACTTTGCAGGCCGTTGGGCCGCCCGCACGAAGCTCACTTTCAAGGCCATGCGGCATGTAACAGGCTTGCGTCAGCAACAGCACCCCTATGCCCTGGGCGTTCCGCTCCGTGCACGCAACCCGCTGGGTGGCCTGCCGTACCACAAAGGGTCCCGGTCTGCAACGCTGTGTCGAGCCATCCACGAGGCCGCGCTCTCGAAGCTTAAGAACGAGGGTGGAGTCCTCACTGCAGGCAGAGCCCACGACTGTCCTACCTCGCGTTGCCACTCCAATCACGAAGCCCGCTAGGTCGCCCCGACACCCCGATGCGGATGAGGTCGCTTTGTAATTCGGAAGCGCAGCGAGGCCGCGCACACCCAGCGCACCGACGAGGCCCGCCTGCCCCCGCACTCACACACC
>JAGTTD010000016.1:15825519-15835519 GCA_018398585.1 Simmondsia chinensis | reverse complement strand
CCGGGTTATCGAGAAGCCTGACTTAGCGAGGTACTTTTGGAGTGAAGCTAAGTGGCGCATGGGCTTGACAAGGGTGTTAAAAACCATCCTGTGACAGTTGGTATTAGAGCCGTTACAAGAATGGCAGGAAGCATTGTTGTAGAAGATGGGAACATTAGTACATCACAAGTTGTGGAGGAACAACCAAGAGAATGGCCTGAGACACGTGGAGGAGTGTCAAGCAAGGGTAAGGGCCCACAGGTGAGGCGGAGTGCGCTTACGAGTCTTGACATACGTGATGCCAGGATGGAGTTGGAATCGGGTGTAGTCCAAGAGGTCCATAAAATCGTGGATACTTTGTGTGAAAGTGCTGCGGGATTTGGGGACAAGCGAATTAGACGTTATAACTGTTTCTTGTGTGGAGAAAACCATTACGCACGTGACTGTCCAAAAAGGGTGGCATTGGAGGCGCGGGTGGCTGCACTTGAACAAGGGACAGAACCGGATAACAAGGAAGCTTGCACAGGACCATTTGTGGGCAGCACACAGGTTGGGAGAGACTTGCGTGGTTCTACGCAGGGTGATGCCCAGGACCATGCCCAGACACAATGGACAGTGTCGGGTGCACGGGTCCTAGGAGTTCCAGATGAGACACGGGCTGCGTTGGTTCAGACGCAGGCCCATGTCAGGACGCAGGACAGTGCCCAAGTGCAACGGACCGCACAGGGTGCACAGGTCCCAGGAGTTCCAGAACTTGACACGGACAGGGCACAGCAGGTTGTGCATGTCCGGACACAGACGCAGGGAGCTGCACATGTCCAGGTGCAGGCCCCAGTTGCTGCGAGTGACAGGGTGCATGCCCAGATCTCGGGGACACGAAGTCAGGGTGCTGGGCATGTCCAGACACGGGCCTAGACCCTAGGGGGCAGTACGGACAGTGAACCTGTCCAGAGGGCCAAGGCGCATGAAGGCGTGGAGGTCCAAGAGAGTACACATGAGTTTCCCTTGGGTGTGCGCGTTGCGTAGGCCTTGGGGGCTCATGGGGCTGAAACACTTGAGAGTGTGGAGGTCCAAACGTATACCTGTGATGAGGAGCGTGGGTCAGCCGCGGGAGTGCATGGGGCACAGGCCAAGGGGGTCCACCGGACTAAGGCACAAGGGTGTGTTGAGGTCCAACAGGGAGCGTGTTGGAGTGTGCTTGGGTCAGCCAAGGGTGCGCACATTGCGCAGGCCAAGGGGATCCAAATGACCAAAGCGAGCGGGTTCGTGGAGGTCAAGCAGGATGCACAACATGGTGCACGAAGGACAACCGTGGTACGAGAACGTATCCAAGATCAGGGGCATGCGTGCATTACGCAGGCCCAAGGTGCTGACAGAACCGAAGCAATGGAACATGCAGAGGTTCAGACTTGTGTTACTAGAACCGAAGCACAGGTGATGCACGGAGCTTCCGAGAGTGAGGCCTACGTTGGGCATGGTGGGCACAGGGCTGCGCATGTCAGGGCGCAGGTCCTAGGCCAGGCACAACCTAAGGCACTGGATTCGGAAAGCACTGGTGACAACAGAAGCAAGGCATAGGTTGCTGCGTAGGTTTAGGCGCAGGCCCATGTCATGACACAAGCGCAGGGCGTTGCGCTGGTTCAGACGCAGGCCTGGGGTGCTGCGTTGGTTCAGACGCAGGCCCAGGTTACGCAGGAGCAGGCCCAGGGTGCTGTGTGTGCTGAGGCACAGGCCCCAGACCATGGAACTGAGGTGCGGACAAGCACTAAGGTTCAGGATGTGGTGACAGCGACTTTGGCGCAAGGGTGCGCTAGGGTCCGGGAAGGTGCGTACTTAGGTGTGCATGATTCTTCAACAATAGGACACTCAAGATGGGGACAAAGGGTTGTCAACACAAGGGTGTATGCTGCTGAGACCGAGGCACTTTGTGACATGAGTGCCAAACACAACTCTGGTTCAGAACAAGAAGCGGAGGGGCTCGGGTTAGGCCTTGACAAGAGGATGGGGTGGATGAAGACGGGGTCTCTTTCATCCAGGCTCATCTATGATAGGGGACGTGCAGTGCCATCTCATATGGGGGGTTGGCATAGCACATCGGGTTTAACAGTGGTCTTAGAAGATGGTTTCAAGACGGCGTTGGGGATGAACTCCTTTGATGATCTAAAACCACTTTCACTTCCAATGAATGATGTTATGGAGATGACTCAGACTAAGGAGGTGCAAAGTGAACTTGAAGCTCTCAAGGACAAAGAACCACCAGACAAACCGAGGCAATCACCTTTGAAGACAGAGGTGGAACCCAGGATCATGGACCAAGCCAACAGCACACATGTGCTGCATTGGGCCGTGCTGAGGTTGCCCAAGGTAGTGCATGGGGTGCGCATGGATGCGCATGTCCTAGGCATGAGAGGGCATGACTTAGGAGTGGGAGCGCAAAGCTTGGGGCTCGGATCGCTAGACTTGACATTGGGTGCACATGGTGTGTGCACCAATGCAATTGGGTTGCGCATTGAGGCGCAATGCTTAAAATGGGATGAGCATGAGACGCACATCTTGACCCGAGACACTTCTTCCATAAAATTGTTGAAGTCTGATGCGGTGGAGGACAAAGCCAAAGAACTTGACATTGTCAGGACCTATACGCAAAAGGCATGGCAAAAGAAGAAGTGGGACGAGCTTAAACCTCCGTGGGAGGAAGTTAACAGCAACACCGAGTTGGGGCCTGGGACGGGGTCTCCAGCCACGGTGAAGTTCAGCCAGGACAAGGCCATGACAGCACAGGTTGGGCGCTGGGCCGCGCCTGGGCTGACAGGGGACGCGCACTGGGTGCACAAGACAGGACATGGGATGCGCTGGGCCGCGCATCACTTGCATTTGGATGCGCATGACTTGGGACTTGATGCGCATGACTTCTACTTGGGTACGCAAGACCTAGACATGGGTGCGCATGACTTGCATTGGAGTGCACATGGGTTGCACACTTGTTTGCATGGGATGCGCACGGTTGTGCATCACTTTGCAACATGGGAGCTGTTCAAGGTTGCACCGGACAAGGAGACGCTGAGGCTTAGGACAAGGACATTGCCAAAGAATGCTTGTCATGGGCCATGGACGCTAGAACCTCTACAAGACTGGGGCAAGCTGAACTTGAGGCACTTGATGCGTGCCAACACTGATGACCTTGCTGAACAAGACATGGGACGCAGGGGAAGGACTAAGTACATGGAGTACTTGGTTCGTTGGAAGGGCCTTCCAAACATTGAAGCTTCAGGAGGCATTTGAGGCATTCAAAGCCACTTGGCATTGATGAGGGCATCAATGGCTTGGGTGGGGGAGAGTGTCATGGACCGCCTAACTTAGTAGGATTTTTACTTAAGTAGGCCTTGTACTTAGGAATATTCTAGAGGGGCCTAGGACGTGCTAGTGCCTTCAAGAATATTCATAGCTTATGTTTTGAGTTTGAGTTCATGTATGTATGAAGAGTCATGTCCCTTGGTGCAAAGGACGTGTCCCATGGGGCCTTGACAAGGTCCATGCACACGGGCCTTTGGGAATGGACATGGCCCTTCCTTTGATGGATGAGTGTATGTGGGGGAGACGTGTCCCTTGGCATGAAGAGACGCGTCCCTTGAGTCCTTGACATGGTCCAAGTGAGCGGGCCTCATGAGGGGGTCACGTCCCATCCATGGGGGCATGTCCTTGACAAGTAGAGAGGTGTCCAATGAACCTTGACTTGGTACATTGTACACGGCTCTTTAGGAGAAGGACATGTCCCTTCCATATAAAAGTAGGATGCTTGTAAATGTATGCACATGGACACGGTTTGCATATAGAGACACGTCCCTAAGGGAAGAGGCGCGTCCCTAGCATGGCACACGGTTCATGTGGGTGCATGTACTTAAGATGGATTTATCCAATGTACCTAGAATAAGATACGTGCAAACAGTTTATACATGGGGAGTGTCCCAACCGTGTGCAAGCATGTACATAGATAGGATTATGTCTTTTGGTGAAGGGTTGTATTCCTTTTATTGTAAATATGCTTGAGTATAAATAAAGATGGCATGGCATTGCCAAGGGTGGACGATGATCAACCCAATTAATCCAATCTCCCTCTCTATTGTTCCAAATACTTAAACGTGTGAATCATACTTGTGTCACTAATATTTTCCCTTGCCTTCTAAATGCTTGACTTGGTTTAAATACTTCCGCATTATATTATTTCCGCATAAACATAACCTCCGGGTTATCGAGAAGCCTGACTTAGCGAGGCACTTTCGGAGTGAAGTTAAGTGGCGCACGGGCTTGACATGGGTGTCAAAACCGTCCCGTGACAGTAGGCTTGCTTTGAGCACTCTAATTTCTTCAAAGTAACAGCGCCGGAGGCACGACCCGGCCAGTTAAGCCCAGGAGCGCATCGCCGGCAAAAGGAGCAGGACGACCGGTGCACACCAAAGGCGGACCGGTCGGCCCACCCCAAGGTCCAACTACGAGCTTTTTAACTGCAACAACTTAAATATACGCTATTGGAGCTAGAATTACGGCGGCTGCTGGCACCAGACTTGCCCTCCAATGGATCCTCGTTAAGGGATTTAGATTGTTCTCGTTCCAATTACCAGACTTGTCAGAGCTCGGTATTGTTATTTATTGTCACTACCTCCCCGTGTCAGGATTGGGTAATTTGCACGTCTGCTGCCTTCCTTGGATGTGGTAGTCATTTGTTACGCTCGAGCTCAACCTCGAACGTAAACTAATATAATTTGGATAGATTGAGAGTATGGGATGAGAAAGAATATAGAGTTTAGATGAGAAAGAAGGGAAATTAGATGAGAAGTAGAGAGAATGAGATGAGAGAAGAGTTTAATCTCAAATTGAGACTTGTATTTGATAATTCTTGAATGAATTCAGATTTACTCCAAGACACAATTATTTATAGCAAGCAATTACAAGCAATGCAAATGAATCTAGACAACTTACTTAGAAGCATTTAGAACCTAACTAACTAATATTTGAAATATTGAATTGGTGCCAACATGTAGTAACTAACAGCAGCAGCAGTATGTAACGCAGCAGCAGGAGCAGCAGCAACACCAGCAGCAGATAGCAGCTTACTAACTAATGTTATTATGTTTATATTAGCTAACAACAGCACTTATTAGTAGTAATGCAAGCAACACGCAGTAGCAACAACCAGCAGACCAGCAGTAGCAGAACCGCAAGCAACCCAACATATTTTAATAGATTTAACCGCCAACTAACTTTCCCGCCAATTCTATCAATTTAAATTCAAGCCTCGGATTTTCGGATTGTAACATTCCCTTCCCCTTGAAAACATTCTTGCCCTCAAGAATGAAAGAGAACGATACTCGAAAATCACTCATTGGAAGCATTACCCTTCCGAAACTGAAGTTTTTTGGACTTGTACAACTTCATAGTGAGGTCGTGCAATTCCTTCCTCCGAGCTATTGGATCCACTTCATCCTCACTGCCATGGTCCTGATCGGACCCTTCGTTTTCAGCATCATCTTCATCACTTTCGAATTTCCCTTCAACATCAACTCCTCTTGCCGTCATGAGAAGTTTAGGATCGCACCTATGACTGGGTACATAAGGTTGATGGCATTTAAAACAGCGGTTTCGGGACACCTTCTCAAAGTTTCGGGGATCTTTATGCTCATCCAATTTCTTGTGGTCTAACCCCTTGTGAGGGTGTTGGAAGTTCTCTTCTCGATGCTTGGGCCGATCAAGAAATGTCTCCCGATGCTTGGGCTGATCGAGAATCGTTAAGTCGGAGGCCTCAATCAATTTTGCCTTCGCAAAGGCTTGTGACAAGGAAGTAGGTTCAAGAGCCTTCACCAAGTTCTTGATTTTCGGCCTTAACCCGCTGATGAAGCTCGAGACATAGAAGGACTCGGGGGCTCGAGGTGCAATTGTAATCATACTGGCCGGGAGATTTTCAAATTTTGTCATATAGGCCTTCACGGTAGTGACTTGCGTTAATTTGTTGAAGCTTTCCACGACATCCCCCACTTCTTCATCATCATAGCGCTCACATATCTCCGACACAAACTTGTCCCAAGTAAGAACGGGATTGCTCTTTAACAAGTTGTAGAACCACACTTCGTGATCCCCTTGGAGATAAACCGCGGCCAATTCCACCTTTTGATCATCGGGGATGGAATAGAAATGGAATATCGCTCGCATCTTCGTATCCACGAGTGAGGTTGCTTCCCATCAAAATTTTCAAGTTGAACTCGAGGTTGTCGGAAGCTATTGTGTCTATTTCCATAGGTAAATTCATTGCTTCGGTCATGAACCATTTTCGAGGAATTTTGTCCATATTGTTGTTGCAGAACAGATGTGGACGGTTGAACAAGGTGTCCGAAATTCCAAAAAATAGGTCTCGCGCGTGTTGGCTCATAAAACGGATCAAAGTGTTCTGCATTCGGTTCTGTTCGGTACTGCAGTCCTGGATGCAGATCTGAAATGTCTGGAGGATGCTCCTTCGGATCTGAATTTATGCCTAAAGATCGACTATGTTCTTGATCTAATCGTTGCTCATGCATACCAGCAGCTCCATCAACTTCAGGGACCTGATTTTGTGACCTGAAATGCTCGGTTTGAGCCTGATTTTGTGGCCTGTTATGCTCGGCTTGGACTTGCACTTCAGCTGCAGCTTTACCATTTTGAGGTTCTAACTCCACATATGCCCCATTTAATCAGCTTGATGGCATTAGTGGTGCAAAACGTGACGCCACATTCTGATTTTCAACCTGGTGGTGCAACTCTTTAAGCTTCTCTTCAAAATTCGTTAGTTGTTGATGCAATTGGTTTGTAAGTCTAGCTTCCGTTGTCTGTTGTTGCACTTCCAACCTTTGCCATTGATGCTTCAAACGGTCATCCAACTCTTGTGCTTGTTGGTTGATCCGATCTTCAATTCTTTCCTCCATCTGTTGAGACTGTTGAGCAATTCTTGCATCATACTTTTGATCGACTTCTTGTAGCAATTCTCTTTGCGATTGTTGCATCTTCATGAACATATCACTCATTTGCAAGCTTAATTGACTGTTTGTAGCCTCAGTCTGCTGCATTTTCTTGATCATATCGCTCATTTGCGAGCTTAACTGACTGATTGTAACCTCACCTTGTCCTGCTTCAACATTCGAGCCAACTACCACCGCATAGGAGACATTAGGATCAACATGCGTAGCCTGATTACCAGCACCAGCACCTAATCGTGTTGTTACTCCACCAGCCGTACCTTGCTTTTTTTCAGTTGCAAAAGCTGGCTGATCGCCTTGACTAGCAGAGTACCAGTTCGCGAAATCGCAAATCTTCACGATCAAGTGCTTAATGGAGTTTACTCCTTCGAACGCACGAACGACCACTTGCTATTGGTTCGACAATTGTCCTGATTCCAAACCCTAGCTTGCAGAATTTCTCGCACAACGAATTCGACAAACCCTAACTTCGATCGAATATTGACAGTGATGTTTTCTTGATTAATTCGGACTGAGAATCCGAAATAGGTTTCGATTTTATCTGTAGTGACGATTTATCACACGAAACAACAATCTTCAAGAACAATATCGGATTTCAATCACCTGATTTCGCTTGTTAGAAATCGCCTCCTGTCAGAATCCGCCCCCTTGTCAGATGTCAGAAATCGCCTTCGCTGACAAAAATCTGAATCGAACTTGAATCTGCACTTTGATCAGCACTAATTTGATTCTTTGAAATCTGCACAATCTGATCAAAACTAATTTGATTTCTGAATTATTTTTTTTTATTTTGATTATGCACTGGATCGGATCAAGGCTCTGATACCAATTGTTACGCTCGAGCTCGAACCTCGAACGTAAACTAATATAATTTGGATAGATTGAGGGTATGCGATGAGAAAGAATATAGAGTTTAGATGAGAAAGAAGGGAAATTAGATGAGAAGTAGAGAGAATGAGATGAGAGAAGAGTTTAATCTCAAATTGAGACTTATATTTGATAATTCTTGAATGAATTCGGATTTACACCAAGACACAATTATTTATAGCAAGCAATTACAAGCAATGCAAATGAATCTAGACAACTTACTTAGAAGCATCTAGAACCTAACTAACTAATATTTGAAATATTGAATTGGTGCCAGCATGTAGTAACTAACAGCAGCAGCAGTATGCAATGCAGCAGCAGGAGCAGAAGCAACACCAGCAGCAGATAGCAGCTTACTAACTAATGTTATTATGTTTATATTAGCTAACAACAGCACTTATTAGTAGTAATGCAAGCAACACGCAGTAGCAACAACCAGCAAACCAGCAGCAGCAGAACTGCAAGCAACCCAACAAATTTTAACAGATTTAACCGCCAACTAACTTTCCCGCCAATTCTATCAATTTAAATTCAAGCCTCGGATTTTCGGATTGTAACATTCCCTTCCCCTTGAAAACATTCTTGCCCTCAAGAATGAAAGAGAACGATACTCGAAAATCACTCATTGGAAGCATTACCCGTCCGAAACTGAAGTTCCGCTCCGTGCACGCAGCCCGCTGGGTGGCCTGCCGCACCACAAAGGGACCCGGTCCGTAACGCTGTGTCGAGCCATCCACGAGGCTGCACTCTCGAAGCTTAATAACGAGGGTGGAGTCCTCACCGCGGGCAGAGCCCACGACTGTCCTACCTCGCGTTGCCACTCCAATCACGAAGCCCGCTAGGTCGCCCCGACACCCTGATGTGGACGAGGTCGCTTTGGAATTCGGCAGTGCAGTGAGGCCGCGCACGCCTAGCACACTGACGAGGCTCGCTTGCCCCCGTGCTAGCGCACCATGTACGAAGCCCACACCACCCTGCCCACCACGAAAACGGCACGACCCGACCCAATTTTCCCTCCGCCCGTCATCACACGACGCTTTCGTAGAGCACTAGTGCAACCGGAGCAAGCCACTAGCATGAACTGGGTGCTGCGGCCCCATGCTGCCCACTGGAACTACGAGACCGACGCCCTTGAGACATTCTGACACCGATCGCGACATACGAACCTGGCCACAACGTTTTTGTGGGGGTCTAGGAGAGGGCCTTGCTGCGTGCTACCGAGCCTTGACACGTCCAAGACAGGCCAAGGCACGAGGCCACGGCATCCAAGGGTGCGGACAAGCTTCCCAAGCAAACAAGCAAGCACCTCCCCTATATATGCAAAACTGGACTCTATCCCCCTGGCAGGAGGAAACATGCAAGGGGTCCCTACAATCATATAGAGGTTTTTTGAAATTCCGAGAGGATTTATGGCAACTTATTGTTACCGTTACGAAGAGAAAAATACGATCTACATTGAAAAAAATTTCCATATTTTTTCGAGCACCCGAGCTATTTTTTATGAATTTTCGAAGAAATAAATTCGCAAAAATTCAGAAAAATAGAGAAAAATGAGGAAAAAATAGGGAAAAATATTAGAAAACTAGGAAAAGTATTGGGAAGCAAGGGAAAAATATATTTGACCGGAATCAAGCGCTCCCCCCCCCCCCCGGGAGGGGGTAGCGGAGGCCTTCAGAAGACGTCGCCCGGGGACTTCCACAAACATGCAAGTGCCCTTTATTATTGGGGCTTTATTGCAAGCTCAGGCACATGCTAGGATGCAAGGAAGGCAATATTTGTGCCCCATTACGTACTTACGGTAGCTTACAAGAGTGGCCACCCCCCAACCGACGTCCGACAAACGCGTTGTTGTCAAAGTAAAGGCCCGTAGTTGGGCAAAAGCCTCACGTTTTCTGCGCATTGGGGGACATCAATGACTAATAGAGGGGCTCCTTTGCCTATTTCAAGGTAGTAACGCACAACTTTAGGGGGGGACCCTCCGCGGGACACTCGCAAGTACCTGAGGAAACTATGATAGGGGCGTCACTACACAGCGGGGCTCATTTGCCTCTCAAACGCACAACATAAGAGAATGAAACCTCCAGAGCGAATATGGGGCCAGTTAAGGGAGTTGGGAAACAAAATCCCAACACAGCACTCCAAGGGGAACGGGA
>JAGTTD010000016.1:15810519-15820519 GCA_018398585.1 Simmondsia chinensis | reverse complement strand
CAAAGGGACCGGATCAGGTGTCGCTAGGCCTGGAACCCATGTCAAGCTCCTATCCAGTGCGCGCCCAGGGTCGCATGTGTCTTTCTTAGGCCCAGGGTCCTCATACGGGTCCGTGTTAAGGTCCCAGGGGGCACGGTCTGTCCCAGCGTCCTCCTCAGGCTCCAGCACCCCAAGGCGCGAACCCGACCAGTGTTATAAATGTCAGGAGCGCTATTTTCTTGGGCACGTATGTAAGTCAAAGCAACTCCAAAGTATGAAGGGACAAGAGGAAGTGGAAGAAGAACCAGAGGAGGAAATACAAGAAGAAGAAGAGGCTCAGGAGGAGGAAACCGGGGTGATGGAGATCTCCCTCAACGCTCTCTCTGGACGCATTACTCATAACACAATTTGTTTGAGGGGTTCTATCAAGAAGAGGGCCACTACCATCCTTATTGATAGTGGAAGCACCAATAGCTTCCTTGACATTGCTGTAGTCCATGAACTTAGGCTGTAAACAGTGCCCACACTTGTTATGACCGTCACCGTTGCCAATGTGGAGAGCCTCATGAGTTATAAAAAATGCACGGGTGTCAAATGGAGGGTCCAAGGCACTACCTTCACTGATGACCTACGAGTACTTGAGCTACGTGGGACTGACATGGTTTTGGGAGTTGATTGGTTACAACGTTATGGCCCCGTAACCATTAACTTCACAAACCTCCACTTCTCTTTCTATAAGGAGGGAAAAGCAATCCAATTACAAGGCATGGCTAAACAAGCCACCTTACATTCCATATCCGAGCGTGGCATCACAAGATTCTTGAAGAAACAGGCCAGCTGTGTGCTAGGCCACCTCTTTATGGCCACGAGAACAGAATCACATGAAGATGAGTTGCATCTTGATCTGGCATGCCTGTTGAATCAGTATGGGGATGTGTTTGACATTCCAAAGGGGTTGCCTCAACCTCGTACTCATGACCATGGCATTCCTACCTTGCTAGGGGCCAAGCCTGTTAACATTAGGCCCTACCGGTACCCTCATCATCAAAAAGATGAGATAGAGAAGCAAGTGAAGGAGATGCTCATGACCTCAATCATACAGCCAAGCAGAAGCCCATTTGCCTCACCAGTCCTCCTAGTCAAAAAGAAGGATGGGACTTACCGCTTCTATGTAGATTATCGCCAGCTCAATCAGATCACGGTTAAAGACAAGTTTCCCATTCCGGTCATTGATGATCTCTTGGATGAACTTCAAGGGGCTGCGGTTTTTTCAAAAATAGACCTCCGGGCCGGGTACCATCAGATTCGAGTCAGAGATGAAGACCATCACAGGATAGCCTTCCGTACACACCGAGGGCATTACGAGTTCCGTGTCATGCCCTTTGGTCTGACCAACGCTCCAGCAACGTTTCAGGCACTAATGAATGAGGTGTTTGCCCCATTCTTGAGGAAGTCCGTCTTGGTCTTCTTTGATGACATATTAATTTACAGCCCGGGTATGGTCGCACACTTGCACCACTTAGCATTGGTCTTGGACAAGCTCCGTGCCCATAAGCTGTACGCCAAACGCAGCAAATGCATGTTTGGACAAGACCATGTTGAGTATTTGGGGCATATTATCTCACAAGAAGGAGTGGCCACCGACGCAGCCAAGATTGAAGCTATGAGAGATTGGCCCGTGCCTACGAGTGTCAAAAGCCTCCGTGGGTTCCTTGGTCTCACTGGATATTACCGGAAGTTCATCCAAGGTTATGGAACATTAAGCAAGCCCCTGACAAGCCTCCTTAAGAAAGGGGCCTTCCTTTGGAATGATGCCGCTCAAGACGCCTTTGAGTCCCTAAAGGCTGCTATGATGTCCGCAACTGTAGTGGCCCTGCCAGACTTTAACGAACCCTTTGTCTTGGAAACAGACGCTTGTGATGTGGGGATTGGAGCCGTATTGACCCAAAAGGGTAGGCCCTTGGCCTATCTCAGCTAGGCCCTCAGTCCGAGACACTTGGGCCTATCCGTATACGAGAAAGAGCTCATGGCCGTGATTATGGTGTTAAGGTTTCGAACATTAGGTCTTGAACCTTAACCTTAGTTGGGATAGAGAGAGTATGAGATGAGAAAGAATATAGAGTTTAGATGAGGAAGAAGGGAAAAGAGATGAGAAAATAGAGAGAGAAATCAAATGAGATCAATTCATTCATCAAAAAGTTCTAGATTACATGCTAGTACCTCTTATTTATACTACTTACATAATATGAGCCTAATACATTGAATCTAGCCACCCAATGACTAACCAACTTAGGAAGTATCTAGAAATATCTAGAACTAAAGCTTAACTAACATTTAAACCACATTTGGCGCCAAGACAAATGTAACAGCCTAACTACTTGCTGCAAAACTAACAGCCTAGCTCACTGCAGGCTATTTACACGCATGCTTATTACAATACAATGCAACCACTAATGCCAAGCTAACTAATGCTATAACATCTTTATTAAGCTATCATCAATCTAATAGCAACCTAGAACAACTGCAACAGCCTATCAGCAGTAACACCGTAGCTAACAACCTCAAAACAGCCCTTGCAGCAGCAACGACAGCAACATAGCAGCAGGATATCATCACAGCCACCCCGGGTTCATGCCTCGGATTCTCGAATCATAACATTCCCTTCCCCTTGAAAACATTCTTGTCCGCAAGAATAGAAGAGAGTTGTAACAATGAAGAACTATAGTGGCATAGGAAAGGGCTGAAGTGATGATGTTTTGCTGAAATCTAAAGCTGGAATGACCAATGAACACTTCAATCTATCTCGATGCAATGTCTGCGTTTGAGTGCATAATGCTCTTCAAGAGGTATGCTACGATCAAACCAAACATCACCAACACATTCCCAACTCCTCTTGATGCAGTTAACACAACTCAAAACCCATTCTTGCTGCTGAAAATCCCCAAATGTAGCAACAATTCTGTTTTTCTGCATGTAGTAAGCTGCATAACTGATTTTGTATATCTTTAGCCCCATTAAACTGCATATGAAGTCCTTGAGCATCTAGGGAGGCCTTCCAAACTCAAACCAAAAGAACCAATTACCGAATTCAGCTTGAAGACATTCCCAACGCAGCTCCAACAATCACTTATCTTGATCATGGAAGCCACACACATACTAAATTCTTTCATCTTGGATCTGATCCAAAATTTGTATTGCTCACACAACCACATACTAAACCAACTCATGACATGCTTAACAAATTCTTGATTGCTTTCCAATTGCACCCAAGTTGCTACAGAACTCAAGAAGTCAGTAGTGCAGACCCGATGCAACTCATAATGATAGATTGCAGCTCGGTTTATGTCCATATGGAAGCAACTTGAAGTGAACAAGTTATGACATCTTCCCAAGGTCATGATAGCACCAATCACATCGCCCTTGAGCATCTTATTTACTGCTGTCAATGAAAGCATTGTAACGCTTCCAGAATTTTCAGCCATAATCTTACATCCTTGCTGTCCCATCTTGATCAGTTGAGCACTTGTGACTTTGGCTTCAGATTCTGAACCTTTGCCCCAACAAATTAAGCACTCATAGGTCACCATTGAGTTCCTGCCAACAGACTTGAAAATGAATAACAGATCAAGACGCAAATGACACTCCAATGTTACTGAGATTAATTTCAGAACATGGGAAAATCTATCCTGATCTTTACTGCTGAAGTGTTGAATATTTTCCGCTAGAAACGATCTTATTTTCTTGTTGTACTCCTTCATCCATACGTTGAGAAAGTATTGGAGCTTGTGCATGTTATTTTTCCATTCAGAGCAACCACAACAGCCCACTCCACGCACATTTACATGCTGCACCGAATCAGGGAGCTTTAGTTGCTGTTGATTCTTATTTTCCAATGTTAACAACTTGGTCTTTACTTGGCGTCGCCCACCAGTTGTGAAATCATACCAGCAGCCCCACATTTCTTCAGACCATCCACCATACATCACTTCACTGTCACGAGTATTGTGCAGCTTGTAAAATGTGTAATTCCTGTCTTCACAACTTACTTTGATGATAACTTCGCAATGACCCACAACCTCAACCACTTTTACACCAATGCTTGCACTGTCAACGCCATTTTCAACATCAAACAGCAGCACCGGGTGTGTAGCTCCTCCAAATACTTGTAATTCATTCTTTCCCGGATCAACGAAGCTTCCAACACCCAACACATCCGTTAAAACATCTGCTGGACAGCTTCTGGACGGATCTGAAATCGGTTTCAGCATGTTACAGCAGTTATACACATCTAGCAACTCAATTGCTTGTTCAACCACATTGTTTCTCCTTCGTTGGACTTTGAAACGCGCTCTCGCAGCTTGATTAGTTCTTTTCAACAGAGAATCAAACCTTTTTGGCTTCATATAAAATTGGAAATCTTCTCCCAGATTAGGAGGCAACTTATCATAAGAACTTGCACTTGGACAAGTCATAACTCCACTCACAAAAAGGAATAAATCATTCCGAACTTGCCGATCGGCATGCCAAAAATGCATATCAGCTTCTGGAATTGAATCCGGAGGACTAACACCATATGTTTGAAGGTGCACTTGAGGATTAACCGTCACAAGCATGGCCAACGTCATCTTTTCCTTCATAAGATCATAAGACTTGTTCAAATATACCTCATTTGGAAGTCATGAGGTCTCACGGAAATTTCTACTTCTGGAATGAGATTTTAAGACAGGCCCTCATCTGCTTGAAGAGGGACTGCAACCGCAACAAAGGAATCCTCAGCTGAATGATATTGTTCAGTTGCAAAAGGGCTTCGATTCTGCATATAACCTTGCCAAGGGACAATACTTAACAAGTGTGGAGATGTTTTCAATGATATTTCAGCAATGGCGTCAAGTTCCCCAGTTGGAGTCTCAGATTTTGCTGCAACTAATTCTTGTATTCCCGCATACATAATGGTAAGAGCAGCCTCTCGAGTTAACCCCTGTTGATCATCAAGCATACTAGGTTGAACCACAACCACACGTTTCAATTTTGGCTTGGACAACTTCTTTTTACCCACAACATCTCCCAATGCTTCACTTAGACGATTTCTCTTCGACTTACTCTTTGCTTCCTTAATCATTCCTCGGACATGTGAATCATATTCCCAATCTGGATGCACGTCATATTATATCTCTACATCTTCAAGAGACTCTAACTTTGGCATAGAGTCTTCATAAGAATCATCTTGTTCAAACTCGGGTTCTTCTAACCCATGTTCATCAATTTCAGCACTATCGGGGACGAGTTCACCTCCAACGGCAACAGATTGTACCTTCTCTTTTTGCTCAACAATGAACTCCTGCTGTAAATCCACTTCAGTAGGTGGAATAATCTGGCTATAAGGCACAATTTGTTGCACCCGATCTTCCTTATTCGCATCCTTACCCAAAAACTTCTTCAACATTTGCTAAATGCTATCAAACTGGTGCTTACTCTCGATTCTTTGCTGTTCAAACTTAGAATTCCATTGTTCAAACTTGTCATTCAACTCCCAGTGGTGAACAATTGATGCATCAGTACCAGAACCTGCCACCGCAACTGATACCTTTGCTCCTGATCTGGTTCTTACTCCATCAACCATGTTTGTAATGAACAACCACAACTTCGTTCGAAACTCGCAGAAGTGTGAAACTCGTTTCGCAACTCTTCCACAATCGATTGCTTAATGAAGTTCTACTCCTTCGTTCACACAAACAATCACTTGCTAACGGTTCCACAATCGACACTGATTATAATTCCTAACTTGCAAAATTGCGAACAAACCCTAACTTCGAACAAGCTTCTGACAGTGATGCTTTCTTGAATAATTCGGACTAAGACTCTGAAATTGGTTCGATTTCTATCTATAGTGATGATTTAAACACATGAAACACAACAATCTTCAAGAACAATAGCGGAATACAACACCTTCGGTGTTAGGTTCGTTGTCAGAAATTCGCCTTCACTGTCAGAAATTCGCCTTCGCTATCAGATTTTCCGCCTAAGCAAATCTCGACTCAACAACATATAATTCTCCAAAATCACCGCAGATTCCGATGAATTCTCACCACTTCTAAGCTTATCAACACAATTTCATCACATTTCAACAACAACCACAATTTCTCAACGAATTGCAACTTGAAGATCAGAAAACCATTACCTCAATCTCAACTTCTGAATTGTAAAATCTGTAATCACCTCAATTCAAATGATTTTTGATCTCTCGATGATGATCAAGTGTAATTTTGATCAATGAGATCACCTTAACTTCTTCTCCAACCGATCACATGAATGATTGATCAAGAACAATTCAGCACAACTTCAACAACTAAAGCTTTGCTCAACACTCAACTAGCAGCTGAAGCTTGATCGATCCTACTGAATTTCAATCTGAATCAGGTTGATGTTGAATGTTCTCAACAAATATTGATCAATTGAACTTTCTTCAATGTAATTTGATCACTTTAATTCCCAACTGAAAGCAACTTCCCAGGCCTTGCTAATCACTAGGGCAGTAACCGCCAAAAACAATTTCAAAATTCAGATTTGAATTCTGATCACAAAATCTGAATTAAATCAGTTTCAAACCTTCTTTTGTTGATTAATTGCAACACAATTAATCAGATTTTATAATTTTTTGGATATGAGCTTGATTCGGAAGCCAAATCAAGGCTCTAATACCAATTGCTAAGGTTTTGAAGATTAGGTCTTGAACCTTAACCTTGGTTGGGATAGTGAGAATATGAGATGAGAAAGAATATAAAGTTCAGATGAGGAAGAAGGGAAAAGAGATGAGAAAATAGAGAGAGAAATCAAATGAGATCAATTCATTCATCAAAAGGTTCTAGATTACATGCTAGTACCTCTTATTTATACTACTTACATAATATGAGCCTAATACATTGAATCTAGCCACCCAAGGACTAACCAACTTAGGAAGTATCTATAAATATCTAGATCTAAAGCTTAACTAACATTTAAACCACATTTGGCGCCAAGACAAATGTAACAGCCTAACTACCTGCTGCAAAACTAACAGCCTAGCTCACTGCAGGCTATTTACATGCATGCTTATTACAATACAATGCAACCACTAATGCCAAGCTAACTAATGCTATAACATCTTTATTAAGCTAATCATCAATCTAATAGCAACATAGAACAACTGCAGCAGCCTATCAGCAGTAACACCGTATCTAACAACCTCAAAACAGCCCCTGCATCAGTAACGGCAGCAACATAGCAGCAGGATATCATCACAGCCACCCCGGGTTCATGCCTAGGTTTCTCGGATCATAACATATGGCCGTCCAAAAATGCAGGCATTACCTCCTCGATAGCCATTTCATCATCAAAACAGACCACTCCAGCTTGCGCCACCTCCTGGACAAGCGCATCAGCACAAGGCTTCAACAAAAAGGGGTCTCCAAGCTTATGGGCCTCAGTTATGGCATTCAGTACGGAAAGGGGGCCAAGAACCGAGCCGCAGACGCACTGTCCAGATGCAGTGAAGGACAGGACCAAGGCACGATGTCCCAACTAAATCTTGTCACCCCAACTTGGGTGAAGGAGGTTTGCGACAGCTACATTGATGAAGCCCAAGCCTCCCAGCTCTTAGCCTAGCTGATTCTTGATCCTAAAGGCCGACCCCCATTTTCTCTTGAGCAAGGGATCATTCGCTATAGAGGACGCATCTTATGTGGGAGAAACCGTGAGGGACAAAGTCTTGCATGCCCTTCATGATTCACCAGTGGGTGGGCATTCAGGGGAGACCGGCACGCTAATGAGAGTCAAGAGCATGTTCTACTGGCCCAAGCTCAGAGACAGTATCAAAGAGTGGGTGCGCAGCTGTGACGTTTGTCAACGAACTAAGGGCGAGCATGTGCCCTACCCAGGCCTTCTTCAGCCTCTGCCAATTCCAGACCAGGCCTGGTCTAGCATCAGCCTGGATTTTATTGAAGGCCTCCCTAGGTCTCAAGGGAAGGACGTGATCTTGGTTGTGGTGGATCGCTTCACCAAATACGCCCATTTTTTTACGTTGGCACATCCTTATACAGCAGCACAGGTGGCCCAGCTCTTCTTGGACCACATTTACCGTTTACATGGCTTACCAAAGGACATAGTTTCAGACAGGGACTCTTCCTTCTTGAGTCTATTCTGGAAGGAACTTATGCGTCTTGCTGGAGTGAATTTGCTTATGAGCAGCTCGTACCACCCACAATCTGATGGGCAGACCGAGAGAGTCAACCAGTGCCTAGAGAATTACCTCCGTGCTATGGCCCTCCTCAAGCCCAAGCTATGGGCCCAATGGATGCCTCTTGCAGAATTTTGGTACAACACCAATTATCACTCATCATTGAAGACTTCACCGTTCAAGGCCTTATGCGGGTATGAACCACACCTCTTGGCTTGGGATGTGCCCTGCCACTCAACTTCTCCTGATGTAGAGGACTTTGTCACAGAACAAGGCATCATGATCAACGTCCTCAAAGAAAATTTGAAAGCAGCTCAGCACCGTTACAAACAAATGGCAGATTTGAAAAGGACGAAATGCACGTTTGAGGTAGGTGACTTGGTCTACCTCAAGCTTCAGCCATACCGTCAAACTTCTTTGGGTCTAAGGAGGAACTTAAAGCTGGCATCTCGCTACTATGGGCCATACCCAGTCATAGCCAAGATCGGATCAGTTGCTTATAAGTTGGGCCTTCCAGAAGGGGTCCAAATTCATCCCGTCTTTCATGTGTCCAGACTCAAGAAGAAGATTGGGCAACGGGCTCAAATTAGTAATGAACTTCCACAATGTGACTCAGACGGGGACCCGGAAGTCATTCCTCAAGAGGTGCTCCAACACCGAACCGTGACAAGGGACAAAAAGAAGATCGCACAAGTGCTGATCAATTGGAAGAACGTAGCAGAAGAGACTTGGGAAGACTGGACTTTCATACGCAAGCAGTTTCCCCAATTCAATCCCTGAGGACAAGGACTGTTTTATGGGGGCGGCACTGTCACGGGCTCAGTCAAGGTCACTGTCGGGGCCGCACTAGGACGCGCTAGAGGCTTGCCAAAGTCCGTCCCTAGGAATGTCCAGGCCCGTCCCAACTCGCGCACCAGCCTAGCCAAGACATTTTCAAGGCCCGTTATCTTTTCTTATTTTAGCCCATACTTAGTTGGATTAAAGCCCAATAACAATAAATATAAATTGGGTATTAATTCAATTAATTAGCCACATGGGAACATGGAATGTAGTAGAATAATCTAGAACTCACTCCTCCCCTTCCCGCCTTTTCCTTGGACGGTTAATTCCCGCCATTTGTTTTGAATTGTAGTTAGTTATTTCCCGCCTAATTTTGAATTGATGTAAGCAGTAAGGGAGCTTATACTTGTATTGATCATCCAAACAAATATCAATGAAATACTTCTCTTTCCCGTCTTAATTCTATCTCTACTTCTCATCGAAGTTTCACCTTCTCTCTCTCATCTTAACTCTAAAACTTCTAAACCCTAAGTTCATTGATCAATCCGGTCTTGAACTTAAGTCACAGACCTAGGCTCATGACATTGGGGGACACCAAAGACTCATAGAGGGGCTCCTTTGGCTATTGCAAGGTAGTAACGCACAACTTTAGGGGGGGACCCTTTGCGGGACACTTGCAAGTACTTGAGGGACCCATGATAGGGGTGTCGCTGCACAGCGGGGCTCGTTTGCCTCTCAAACGCACAACATAAGAGAATGAAACCTCCACAGCGAATATGGAGCAAGTTAAAGAAGTTAGGAAATAGAATCCCAACACAGAGCTCTAAGGAGAATGGCCCGAGGGCAAGGACGCGCGCACGGCCCTAGGCCGGGCCCTTGGGACGCGCCCGAGTGCCTCGGGGGGGCCATGGGACGATCGCAAGTGCCTGGGCCGGTCCCTAGGACGCACCCGCGCGCCTGGGCCAGTCCCTAGTACGCCTGGGACTGGCCCTGGGGCGTGCGCCTGGCCCGAGTTAGGGCGCCAGAATG
>JAGTTD010000016.1:13065081-13072919 GCA_018398585.1 Simmondsia chinensis | reverse complement strand
AGTATAGTTCTCGTAAGAGGTCAGTATTCCCGAGATCCTTTCTTCCCAAGTTGCCATCATCTTCTTGCTTATGTTCTCAGGTACATTAGCCTTTAAGAAATAATGAAGCATCTCTTTTGGGATTACCTTACAGGCAAAGTTACACTCAGTAAATACATCTGGCTCCCCTTTTACAATAGGTTTAATAACATTCATATAGATGAACTCGTTGATGATTGAAAGTGGAGGGCCCATGTTACGAATGACGTTGCTATAAATCAATGGTATACTATCGCTATATTGAGCTGTAGTTATAAAGTTGTCGTGTACTGTGTATATAGGCGCATCTTTTGAAAGCATTTCTTCTACTACACTCATTGCAATATGGGCATCCCTCTGATGGATGAAGTTTATGAAGGTAGAGATTTCAGTCTTCCTACGATCTCTCTTAGAAGAAGAAACTCTGAGAGTCACCCGACGCCTCTTCTTATGATGTCTATCATAAACCCATATATTTATGGCATCCATTATCATATAATCCTGTACCATGGTGAAGTAAGGGATTCTATAGTAAACTGGGCTTTCCCTAGCAGACGCGATCCAGCCTATATGGCGGATCAACCGGATCAGGCATTCCATGCCCTGAAATTTAGTCCTCCAGAACTTAAAGCAGACAGAGGCTACATCGAAGCATTCCTTATGAGTGATGAAGTGAGAGAGAGGGTCTTTTAGATCGCTGGCCGTGCTCATTAAAGTTTTGCCATAGATAATAGGCATAAAGATACCTTTGACTATCTTACGAGTGAGGTGATTACAAACTATCGTTGATAGATTATTCCCCAGTTCAGCTTTCATGAACTCCTTGAGCTCTTCGAGGATGAAAGAATGAACATCATGGATTTTTCCATCCGAAGATGGGATGAGATTCGTTCTCTTAGCCATGGTTTCATCCAACAAAAAGTAACTCATGATCTGATATGCACAACAAGGCTCATACTCAAAGACACTGAATTAGCCTAGAAATGAATGCATCTTTTTGCTATCTTTCACGACCTTTCGGTCCCCGGTTTCACTGGAAAATTGGAAGGTCACAAACCGCCCTCTACAATTGAAAATGTAAAACGGTGCTAAAGCAAGACCCGTGACTATGAAAAATGATTGCTCAATCGAGACACTTGAGTCACCTTGGAGTCAATCAAGCCAGATACTCAACAACGTCTCTGTCTGAACTGTGGAATCCCTAAATCGAAACACACTAGAATAAATCTGCAGATCCAGTGTGCAGATTTATGTGTATTCACTCTGGTCTTCTTCAATCAGGTTCTCAAACCAATGAAGAGACTTCAAAAGACCAAACGATTCAATCCCAAACTATTTTTGGCGGAACCTTCCGAGAAAAACCACGCAGAATTTTTTCTTTGAAACTTATTATTTCAAAGTGACTAAAACTCTCGCGAAATTCCCACGGCGAACCCTCGAGATACTTTTCACTTGTCTTCTGCGAGTCTGAGACCTTACTTTTGCGATTACTCGACCTTTGTTTTGCAAGTCCTTATCTCGACAAAATCTCCTTAAAGTCTCCTCTATCTCAAAGTCTATTCTAAAATAGAAATAATCCACCAATAGCCTTATAATGGATTGAGTTACATAGTGCCACCCAGGTTTGGAACCCACTCTTTAGAAGTTTATATGCACGCATGCATGTGTCATCACCCCATTGGTCGGAAGTCCAATGGTCCATAAAACTAAAATATTCTTTTTTTAGATTCTTAGTTGTTCTTAGAAGAGAGAAAGAGTAGAAACAAAGGGTACGCTCTCTAGAAGATTTGCTCGGGGCTGTTCACTTTCACTTGGTCGCCTGGTATCTTGAAACCTCTTTGCTTTTGGGGGCAGGAGTGGAAAGGTCTGAGAGAGCGCTTCGCAAAAGAATCGTGTGGCGCGGTGAAAGGTTTCCCGTTGGGGTTTTCGGCCCTCCTGGTCTTCACCTAATTGTGGAAGAGGGGGGGTGATTTGAGTATCAACTTTCTCTCTCGCGCCTTTCTTCAGTTTGTTCCTGTTCGTCTATTCGGGGCGGGGTAGGCAGCCCACATACATGAAGGGAAGAAGAGAGGGTGGTCGTAGATTAGATTCTCTTAGAGAGAATCGCAGGTCGAAGAAGACCACAAGTTGAAGCAGCCCATGCTTTGGTCATTCAGTTGACTCCTTGCTGTCATGCTGGCAAAAGCAGGGGTTTCGGCCGGTTTTACCTACTATTGGATTTGAACCAATGACTCTCGCCGTATGAAAGCGATACTCTAACCGCTGAGTCAAGTAGGTCAAGCTGAGTCAAGTCAGAGAAAATAGACCCCTATAAGAGAAAGCCGCATAACCAGAGTTCCAATGTGCATATTCGGAGAATAAAGCGGATAGCAGAGTGCTAAGAAAGAGAAAACGTTATCACTATACGAAATGAGACAGTGGCTAGCACGCTAAGATCAATCACTTAGGCAGGGGGAATCCAACACCAATAGAAGTAGACCCTGCCTAAGTGGTTGATCCGGTTCACTAAGGAGCAGGAGAGGCAAAGCCGCTGGGGCAAAGGTGGTGAGGGTATCTGAGTCAGCATAGCCAATAGCGTAGCCAGAAGCACGAGTAACATCATTAGTAGATACAGTTATTGATCCATCGCCAGTGGCATGAAAAGCATACCCTGTTACAGATGAAGATCCAGATTGAGTGCTTGAAGTAGATCCAGTTGATTTGGCTTATGTACCGGCACCATCAATAGCTTATCCATCACCGTCTTGCCCAACATTCCTTCCAGGTCGGTATCCAGTAACGACACTAGTGGTTTATTTATTTTCTTTATTTATTCAACCGATGAAGCATACGTTGATCCAGCAACAACCAACCGAACGAGTATATGATCGAATACAGAATGTTGTAGTCGTAGGTTTTGCTCTTCTAAAAGAGCCTAGTGCAGGAACTTTAGTAGGTCCATTTCCGGTAGTAAATGTAGGGGCTGGTGTAGAAATCGCAACCGAAGAATATCAATTAAGAGAAAACAACTAGCATTAGACCCAAAGGGAATGTCAATGAGTATTAAAATCTTATGAAGTTTCTGAGGGCGAGCAGATGGCATACACCATTGATGAGCCTTTTGTCAGTCTTTTCTTTCGCTTAACCAGTAACACCAGGGAAAGAAAGCCTTAGTAAAAGAAGACAAATGATTGTGCGAGCCAAAGCTAAAAAATAGAATACGCGAACCACCGTTGTTCATCAACTGGAAGAGTAGTTTCCGAGTTGACAGAAAAGTAAATAATCAAATAAAATCTATGTCAAAAAAGAAGTTCCGCGCATTGTTGGAGAAGGGAGGATTCTCGTTCAATAAACAGATTCCCTCCAAGCTGACTAAGGCAATGACCAAAGAGAGTAGATCAGGCTTCCGGCTATGAAGATAGCAAAACCAATTATCATCCATCCTTACATACAATAGAATGCAAAATGCATTTGTTTGAAATCGTCATGAGAATGAAAGCCTGTAAGCGGTTAAGTCAGCGAGACCAGTCACATAAGCCTCTTTCTTTAAAGATAGAGGCGGTAAGAAGCACTGTCAACCAACACCGGCACACACACCCGCATAATCAACTGATCCCGAAACTTCCATCGCCTCAGGTTAAACAACCGAATCTCCTAGCTCCACTAATAGATAGTATGAACAAGAACCAAAGTAAGGAAATCCATAAACAAGTCTATTGGCTGTTGTAGTAATTCGGCAGTAATCATTTGGCAAAGTCACTAAATCTTCAACTACACAGAACAAGAAGAGTCTATCGGTCAGGGTTTCTTAGGGTATATCCTTGTCCCGTCCCTTTTCAACCCATGATAACTATCATGAAATATTCAAAGGCTCTGCAAAGAGGTTCCACTCCGCATCCTAACGGATGCCCTTTCTTATTTCTATTAAACCAATAGATTCACAGACGATGGGGACGAAGCGAGCGATCACCCATGAGGCAATGAAATTGTTTGATTTAATTCGGTGTAAATAATTTTTTTTTTAATAAGAAACTTTCTGTGAAACTAGCTTTACTGGTGGTGTTTTGGAAAGTCGGTGAAAGATTCGGTTTCGAGATCCGGTGGCAGAGGTTAGTGCTGTCCTCGAATGCTAAGCTAACTCCCTATGTTGATTCCTTCTGTTGTGCCTGCTAATTCGATTACTTCTGAAAAAAAGGCATCGGCTTCTTACTTTGAAAATTGGAAGCAGACAAGTAAGTAGTTGAATATCTGACAGGCGGCTAGCTGACATGCCCAAAAGGACTAAGCTTAAAGAAGACCATAGACCGAAGAAAAAAACTATACGCCAGCTCGAGTGCAAAGTTCCAGTTGTTCCGACTATGGGCTATCTCTCTTACTACTGGAAGTAGAAGAGCATACTCTAATCTAGTGGATCAAAGCGGACGAGATTTGTTGAATGACTAGCTGACTTGACATGGTGAGTGCTTATTTATAAATCAATTCATCCACTGAAGAAAAAGATCTGAAAGAGATTGTTTCATCCCAACTGACTATTCGGGCCCAAGCAAGGCTTTCAAAGAGGTTAATCAAGAAGTGGTGCACGCATTCGCCTCTCGTATTGGGAAGCAACCAGATCTCCAATGGAAAGAAAGTCAGTCATTCTGTCGGTTTGCAGCCTCTAGTAGAGGAAACCATACCGAAAGAACCTTACTTTACAGAAGGTCTCATAAATGCTTGTTTAATGTCCCAGCTTCGCATGTCCTTAGGACGACATCTTCTTAGGTTCTTCTCGTTTGAATATTGAGTTGGAAAAGTTTCTTGATATGCCTTGCTACTTTGCTTCTGAGCTAACTGTGTAACTAAAGCTTTAAGCAACACAACTACTGAAGTAGATGAGCATGGCTAAAATAGCTATTATGATGTGATAAACCTTTTATACAT
Organism: Simmondsia chinensis; assembly: GCA_018398585.1. Lineage (NCBI taxonomy): Eukaryota > Viridiplantae > Streptophyta > Magnoliopsida > Caryophyllales > Simmondsiaceae > Simmondsia > Simmondsia chinensis. Next base: position 13,068,002 of record JAGTTD010000016.1, on the reverse strand, counting down.
TAATCACAGGTTAGCTACAGTCTTTGAATTTTGATTGAGTAGGTGGTAAGCTAAAGCGAAGGACCTCTATGAATGCGAATGCGGTGAGGTGAGCTTGATGATTGCGCTACTGGGAGATTGGAATAACGTAAATAGAGCTGTCTTCACTAGTCGCGAATAAGCATACTGGCATTGTCTGTGCGGAAACAAATAAAACCGATATTCCTAGGGAATCAGATACTGGCTAGGAATCGAGCTTTGATGCTCAAAAAAAGTAGTTTCTATCAATTATACATATCTATCATCTCAATTCCTTGAAATCGGGAAAAAGTCTCCTACAAGTGTGGTCTTTCTCAGTCAAGCGGTCCGTCCATTAGTTCGATGATTCTTCTTCGCTTTTAAGGCTTGTTCCATCAATCTCATAGGTTCTTACGGCTCGTCCTATAGGAAAGGGGATATAGCATAACCATAGGGAAGTAAAGGTGCGATAAATAAGCTTTTTCTGAGCGTAGATAGTGGTATAGTCCTTAATGCGCAACAAGGGAGCAAGAAAACAGATGCGCCTTACTAAGCCAGAAAGGGGCTGCGCTTCTTTGTTCGCTAGGCTTTCGCGGTATTCATGAATCCCTTGCTTGGTCCTGGGGTATTTTGATTCTCTTTATGATGATGTAAGGTTGTTTACAACTCCCTTTGGAAGGAATCGATCGTCAACGTCTTTGGTTCCCTTCACCCTCCGCCTTCCTGGATTTCGCGTTATTGTCTGCTATGCTAGCCTATTCTGAAGGTCGGATCAGTATGGAAGCTGGGATAAAGTGTGTTTGCGTGCAGGAGAAAAGGGGGTAAAGGCCCTCCTGATAGGTTACCAGAAATCCTCAGCCTTACGTGACAAGGCGTAATGGCAGTCCACTTCCCCCGGGTTGCGGAATGAAGTCCCAATGGAAGCAGGTAGAGGGTGATTTCCCCTTCTGCCGATCACGGCCCTTGCCTTAAGTGCCTCTGGACGGTTGGGATTCTGCCGTAGATCGAGGTCTGGCTGGGACGAAGGTCTGATCCTCGAACTCCCAGTCTATCTCAATTCCGTAAGAGCTTCTGTAGATTTTTCCGGTTACGGTAAATAACCAAAGAACGAACCAAGGCTCTACTGCTAACCAGTCTTCTTTCCCGACTCCTTCTCCCTATACCACCACCTCTACTCAATCCCATCTCTAGGCGCCAAAGAATATTTAAGTACCCCTCCCATACTATGGTTACTAGACTCAAAGATGGTCTTTCTCTTCGCAAGGCACCAAAGGCCCTATTCGCCTCAAAACATTCCATTCCCTGCCGTCATACCCGCTACACCCAACAAGGCTCTTAAGGACCCTCACTGGCGTACGCCACTAAAAAATCCAAGCAGGCCCAATGAGAAGAGACCCACCCGCCCACTCTCTCTCATTTATTTAGCGCAAAAACTACATAACGGGGGCCTATCCGTTCAGAGGTAGCATATTCATTGACTTCGGGGAATAGGTTATGGGACGGGAGGAGGAGCTCTTATTTGAAAAAAAAATTCTTACTTTAATATATATTATTTCCAGTTCCAATGAGTCAATTGAATGTTTTGTAAATTAGCCCAGTGGCTTTTTTAAATAAACATCGTTTAAGGCATCCACGAGAGTATTTAAATGGAGTTCTTTATTTGTTGCCCGAGAAAGAATGGGTTTCACAAAAGGGTAAATCGATCTCATCTGGGAAATAATCTCATTTTTAATGCGAAAATGGTTAATAGCCAGTTCACGTAGTTCTGCTTGTTGTTGTGCGGTAAACTCCAAAATTGGATGGCAAGTTGAGTTTGAACCTATTATTTGGTTTAGTTCCTCTCTGGGTAGTTGATGTACTATGTTGGAAAGCTCCGTGTTATCAAGAACAATAGTGAAATTTTGGTTATTTACTGTTATAATTTGCTCATGTACAATTCTTGGAATTTGGTTAAGATCAAATCCTCCATCCGTAGCAAAAACTATTTTGGAAGAATCCCCTAATAGGAAGATGATGAACCCTATAGCAAATAACATGGGTGTTTTGTATTCTATCGAACCCCCACCCGAACCATTCTTAAGACCACCAAGCCCTCTCGAATGAGTTCTACTATAGAAGCTTTCAACGTACACCCGGGGACAAATCTTTCACTCACTGAGAAGAATAATAAGAAAACTATACCAATAATGAAGAGAAATTGAATAAAGTATTGAATTACGAAATGTAAAGTCGATCTTATTACCACCAGAGCGGTTGTTCCTATTTCATTTTCTTCTTCCTCGACAGAAATCACTGACTTACTTCTTACTTACGGTTACGGCACAGTCAGGCAGGTTTATACCATTTCGCTCACGAGCAGAATCACCGGGCTTGGACCATGTCTCCCGAACAATCTCAGTACATGTGGCGCAAGATGATTCCACATATCGAGGTCGGAATGGGATCGGGTGTTTTCACGTCTCACCATAGTGCCCGGTTTGTCTTGATTTCCGATTGATGAACAAGAAGGAAAATGGAACTATTGGATTTTTTTACTTGCCTCCGGCTACGTGTCCAAAGGCTACCCTTCGCCCGCCCGCCACCAGTGGAAGCAAGCTAGCCTCCTATGTTCGTTGCCCCTTTCTCTAATAATAAGGTCAGCATTCAAGCCCAGCAGGAAAGGTATACTATCTATAGCAACGCTATTTTAAGTATATTCTAATTTTATTGAGGTAATGCGCGCAAGCTTACTAAGCAAACGTAGGCTTGGGCTCGAAAGCAAGAAGCAAGGTTCGGATTTGAACCGCTGACACAAGGATTTTCAGTCCTTTGCTCTAACCAGCTGAAAAAGGGATGCGCGCTACTAGCGCGGCTCGCTTCGCTTTTGTTAGGAGTAGGTGCTTGCCCTTAGTTGGTTGGGGGAAGAGGGCATTTCCATCGCGAAG